>OY735203.1:14481890-14529390 GCA_963457665.1 Thysanoteuthis rhombus
AATCCTCAGCCTTCCTCACCGATGAGATTTCTGGCTGAATGATGCTCTACAGTCAGACCAGTTGAAGTCAATAGTGATCAAATGAAGATATTGCTTGAGAATAATCAACATTATTCAACGCAGGACTTAGCCAACACACAAAATATCTAAATCAACTTTTGGAAATCATTTTCCGTCATCTTGGTTATGCTAATTGCTTTAATGTGCAGCCTCTGTAAACAATTTCCTAATAAGAATAGTGAAAAAATTACATTTTTGAAACTAATTGTAACAGAAGATAAAAAGTTGATACTCTACAACAAAAGTTCTTGAACTTTGTCTAATCTGGCAGTATTGGCATACCTCTTGTGGCGAAATATATGTGTGGATACCATAGAAAACACAGTAGGCATGTAGTGTTTGTTTGTAATTTAATTTAATCTATGGCTACATATTTAATGAGACTAGACTAAATACCTGTTCTAACAAACAAAGTAAATTGATGTTCAAAAAAGAAATAAATAGATAGAAAAAGTAAAATCAGATAGCATTCAATTTAATTTGTTTTTCAAATTAATTTATTAACACTTTTCACACTATAAGAAAATGGGGAGAGGCAAATGTTGAAGAAGTGGGATGCTAATGTAAGAAAGGATATTCGGCTACTGTAAAAATTGGGGACTAATGTAAAAACGTGGTTAATACTAAAATAGAGGGGTCATGGGAGCAAAGTTAAGAACAGTTGTTAATGCAAGAAAAAAGTAATTCCCTTTAGATTTTGTGAGAAAAAATCATCCCTTTGATTTTCACCCCTAATAGTGAAAAAATTCTTGATTTTAACCCCTATTAGTAAACAAAAAAAATCCCCTCACTCCATTTCAATCCCAAAAAGTAAAAAAAGGTTTGCATCTTTTCTGACCTCCTGGGAGTGGAAAAAAATTACTTCTCAATTTGGACCAATAAAAATAGGAAAATAATCTTCCCCTTGATTTTGCATCTAAAAGTTGAAAAGAAATCTACCATTTTAACCCCTAAAAGTAAAGAAAAATTCCCTTGGATTCAATCCCTAAAAGTGAAGTAAATCTTCCTCTCAATTTTGATTCTAAAAATTTAGAAAAAAATTTCCCTCCCACTTTAATAGTGAAAAAAAAATCCCCTTGCATTTTGACCTCTCAATTTGAGTAAGAAAAGAGGAATCCCCTCCATTTTCACTCTTAAAAGTGAAAAGAAGGCGTTCCCCTTTGATTTTGAACCTTACAAGTGGAAAAAAATAATTTCCCTTTGATTTTGACCAATATGAGTTGAAAATGGTGATAGTAAAGATTATTTAGTAATACATTTGAATAATCGAATAATTCTCTCATGATTGGTCAACTGAACTCACCATTGAAAAAAATGATTCAAATTTATCATTATTAGTAACACCAGTTGAATTGTTGATGACATGAGAAATATAATCTTAGTTTCTCTCTCTCTCCCTGTCTGTGTGTTCCTATCTCTTTCTCACCTCCCTTCTCTCTTCGCTTCTCATTTTCTCTTTCTTTCTTTCTTTTGTTTTCTTTGTTTCGCTTCCTTTCTCTCTCTCTCGTTCACTTTTTTTTGCTTTCTTCCTCTTTCTCCTCAATTTTGACCACTAAAAGTGAGAAAAAATACCCCCTTTGGAAAAAAGAGAAAGAGAAAAAAATTACCTTTTTAATTTCAACCCCTAGAAAAGAAGTGGAAGAAGAAATTTTCCCTAAATTTTGCTCCCCAAGAGTGAAAAATGGAAATTCCTTATTGATTTCGACCCCTAAAAGTGAAAAATATAAGTTCTCTCCATGTGATCAACATAACCTTTGACCTCAGATTTTTGTCTCGGAAAAATGTATCTACATCAAAACATGCACTAATGAAAATGACACTATCCAAGGTACCTGTGAACTACCAATAAACATCATGATATGAGATATGTTTTTGCCTCTTTATTAATAAAGAATGTATTTTTATCCCCAAAGAGTTGAGTTGAGAAAAGAGAATAAAAGATATTTTCATTACACCTTCAAGGTTGATTTACGCAGTTTTGCTTACTGTATGTCAGGCTTACAAAATATATGAGTAGCATTTAATTGGTTGTCTTTTGTTTAAAATGTCTGTTTCTACAAAACTTGCATACTCTTGTAATTTCATTTGTGTACCCCTAGGAGTATGCAGATACTGTTTTGAGAGACCCTGCTTTACGACGACATAGAATGCAAGAGATTTTTTTTTAGTCTGAATAAACCACCACTAACCATACCAAAGGCCAGTCTTCATCCAAACAAGGTAATACAGTGTATATATTGGGACTAGAAGAGTGTCCTCTACAATGAGCTCCTTCTAGAGAACCAAACAATAAATTCAAAAAAATATAGCTCTAAATTAGACCAACTGAAGGCAGCAATTAAGGAAAAGCATCCAAAGTCAGATATCAAAAATAAAAGGTTTGCCTTTATTTTTACAAGATAAATTGAACAAATTTAGTGGTTCACCAAATAATTTGTCATCAAAATCATGAAAAGAGGGGAAGTGTGAAGAATAGTATTTTTCATAAATAAATAAACAAAAAGTTGCTCCTGACATAAAATTCTAGAAATTGATGATTTTTTTCTCCTCTTTTTTGTCACTAGAAATGAATCTTGGGAACTGAGTAGATAATCTTTGTTGAATCAAGATGTAGATAGCTGATTGAAATATTCATAAATCTTTTCCTCTCCTTTGCTAATTATTTTATATCATCTCTGAACCTGCTCTAGGGATTATCTCTTATTTTTCAGTCTTCAATTTTTTCAAATGTAAAAGCTTTTGATATGCCTATCGATTAAGCAAAATAAATCACACTGATATATATATATATATATATATATATATATATATATATATATATATATATATAGGTACCTCAATAAGTTTGTAGCCTAATGATGAGAAAAACATTTATTTTACATAAAAAATATCTATTTTCCAACATAATCTCCTTTCTTGTTAATGCATTTAATTCAATGCAGAATATTAATTAAATAGATTGAACTTTATACGGTAAAAGTTTTAGATCAAAATTCAGCTAATAACTACATATCCGGCCAGGGACTTATTGATCTACTCTCATATGAATACATAGGTGCATGGACATAAATTATACATCCTTTTGTCGAATTAACTGAATTTTAACCGAAGCAGGTTGTTCAGTCTATAAGTCAACCAGTCCTGTCAGCATAAAACTTGGTACTGGTGACATTTGGCATCTAAATGAGTCAGGAAGAACAGAATAAAAGCAAATAATTGTTTGGAGACACAAGTCCTTTGTGGATTTAAGAATCTAACATATCATTATAGTCAGTAATGAATTGTGGCTTTTTTCCTCTTGATTTGTTCACTTGAGAAGGAATGGAATCTTTTGACATTTAAGAACTGGGGAAAAAATTTGGTCTGGGTGAGACAAGTGAAATTGTCAGTTCAAAAATTACAATGATGGTGTTTTTTTACAAAATAAAGAATATTGAATTGGCCAAAGAGTTTGTTCAGTTTATTTAATAAAAATATAAGACAGACTTTTCAATTTCAACATTAACCTTATTATTTACTATTTTTACTTCACTATCTTCTGGTATCTTTCAGGTAATTACAAACTCTTAGAACTTTCAATCTTTCTGAACAAATAACTGCAGTAGGAGCCTTTTGCAGACTTTCAGGGATTTATCATTTTTTGATCAGGAGAATTACAACCAAGCTGTAATAATTTTTGCCTGGAGACCAAAGAAATATTCACTCTAGCATTATCCTAATAGAATATTTGGCCTTTTCTATCAACCAATTCTGGATGCTTTTTATTGATTGTTGCCTTCTGTTGGTCTACTTTGGAGCAATACTTGTTTAAACCAATTTTCTGATTCTATGTAAATTTAAATGTAAATGAGTTAAAAAAGCATTATGATTTTTATTACACCACTGCTAATGCTAATTTTTAATGGCTTAAATATTGAGTAAATATGATTATTTGATATGTACTTTTATATACAAATTGTATACTTTTTCTATCACAATAAAATAAATGTTTCAATTGTTTATGGAAGTAGCTCATAGAAAACAACTCTCATCCAGTCCCACCTTACACATAACATTACCTTTTTTGATTGAAGACCAACCTTTGGTATGGTTGGTGATGGTTCATTTCAGTTACTTCACAATCTCTTGCATTCCATGTAGTTGTCAAGTTATCACCCATCATAATTTGTTTAAAAAAATGGAACATTTTCTTTATGTTCAAGTAGCAAATCACACATAGGAGTCACACATCAAAGCAACTAACATAATCAAATTGGTGCAAATGATTGTCAATATTTCATCAGAATATTTTGAGTATGTTGGCTATCTCCTACATCGTATAACATACATTCTTTTCTAGTTCTGTCTTCATTTGATTATTATCAACCTCAATTGGTCTACCTGATCATAGAGCATCACTCAGCGAGAAATCTACAACATCAAACTTTGCAAACCACTTTTGACACATTCTATCATTCACAGTACCTCCTCCATAAATGGCACAATCTTTTTTGTTTTTCAGTTGCAAGATGCATGCTGATATGATCGCAGCCATAGTAAAGTCAAAAGTGATCTTTTTGAATGAAGTTAGTCAAAATTCAGCGCTGTTAGTATAATCTTACTACAAAAAACAAATTAACTTTTTAGTCAATGTAATACAGCTATAATGTGCCATTCACAGTTTTCCATCCCCAGTTTCTGTATGGTTATTCACAGACCAGTCTTGAATAATTTGATTTACTTGAAGAATTTAGAAAATCATAAATGCAGATATGTATATTTATAATATAGTGACTATCACAAACATTCGACAATAGTTGGTAAGCGTCACTAAAAACATCTTGACCTTGCAAAATATCAATTTCATCATAATAATCTTTGTGTGACTAAGAAGAAAGATAGTGGAAAATTATCAACTAAAATTATTTATGTAGACAATATAAATCCAGAGATAATTGTAGTTGAAAACTAGTTTATACTTGCAAAACAGTTGGTTGAATGAAATTTTTTTCCAATTCACTGAACTGTGGTAATGAAACTCATGGTTTTCATTTATTAACTGCAATTTATTTACTGTACGCATTACTGTATTCATTTATTTATCTGTATATTTACAATTTGGGATTGGTAAAGTGTTTGATTATCAAAAGGTTCATGGTATAAGATTTATGGCTTTTGGCAACCAAAAAGCTTTTGGCAACCAAAAGGCTTTTGGGGGAAGATCAGTAAAAATTATTTTGGAACTCAACACAATCCTGCTCCTTTGGTCCCTAACCCCAACAAATGTGAAGGGTTAATCATACTTTAATTCATTTTTTTTTCAATATCTGTTTTTTGTTGTCATAGTTCATTGTATGAATGATTTTCTTCTTCACACTTTCTTTCCTTGAAAACATTTGTTCAGTTGAAACTTTTTAAAAAAAAAATCATATCAATATATGATTTTCAAAAAATAAGGTTTCAAACTGAATAAACATTTTCAAGAACAAAAAGCGTGAAAAGGAATTTTGTAGCTTTTTCTTATAACAGAAATCATGAATTTGAAATTGAGTTAATATCTTGGCATAAGTACAATTCAGAATCATGTAAAAACTTTTTAGGCGCTAAATAATCACAAAGATTTTTAGGTGATGAAAAATTACAAAAACAGCTGCTATTTTTGTTGATATGCTGAACCATTTAATTCGTTTACTCTAAATTTACTGTGAAATCATTTATCATGAGAATAATTTACACTATTTGACCATTGTCAAAATTTTGCAAAATGCCACTTTGTGCATTTGAGAGATGAGTGTTCATTTTCTTATTTTTTTGAGATTTCACACAGTTGGAGATACTATTTGATCAGCTTGTGTACTCTGTGATTGTTGCATTTACAATGACCAAGTGATATCCATTCTTCACAGCTTGTGCAGTTTTTTTTTTGCAGAATATTTCAAGTCTATCAGCCCTCCTGCAGTTTAGATTTGGCTCACTGCGACTTCTAACTTTTCTGAAAGAGCTAAAATTGCTGATTTCAGACCTTGGATGAGATTAAGGAGAACACAATAAAGCAGCTGAGAGCAATTCCAGAAGAAAATTTTGCGGACTGTTTCGAAAAATTCAAGGGATGCCAGGATAAATGCGTTTGGCCCCAAGAGTAGTACTAATATAGCATTGCCCTAGTTGGGCTATTCATTCATTAATTTCAAATGGGTTGATACTTTCCAGATAGACCTGCCATAAATACACAAACATGTTTATTTCTTACAGTCAGATTATTTAGTCAAAGATGAGTTCTATTAATCATAAAAAACCTTTATTGCAAAGTTCCCAATTTTGTCAATCTATCTACAGGTTTGATATAAATGACAATGAAATGTCTAAGGCTCTGGTGTTTGGCTGATCTTCATTACTTCTGTCTTCCCCATGCAGATCTGTATTTCATGATCATCACACAGTGTTTATCTAGTTGACATGTTCCTGGAGCTGTACTTGATTTTTGAGTAAAGTCTGATTGTCAGCAAATTGTAGATCATCTAGTGTTTCTGGGTTTGGATTTCCCTCTTTAGTGATTTTGTTCATGTAAATAGACAAGATCACCAGATGGATGATATGTACCTACAGGATTAAGGTTGCTGAATGTTTAACTTCATTTAGAAAACTAAGACACATTTCTGTTATCTTCAGCTCACTCAATACAATGGTTACACACAGATAAGAAGCCAAAAAATCAATTTAAATCATCCTTGTAATGTTATGGTGAGTGTCTTACGGAATAAGAGTGGTTAGATATACATATTATAGAATAAGATTTTTGGTCCTACTTTATATTAAAAGGGCTTAGATGTTGAGGTTGCCAGGAAATATTTAGATCCCACATGGGATAATAAAGGCACCGAATGTCTGTGATGTCATTAAGAAAATAAACCAAGGAGTTAGAGTTTCCATGCTGGATTTTACAAGTAGTGAACAATATGTGGAAGATGAAGTAAAACAGTGAACGGCAGATTTTAGCTAAATTTGTACTGTACCGATAAAGCCTGATTTTTCATGCATCGAGACACTGTTATGAAAACGGTGATTCAGGAAAAATGAATAAAGACTTGTTAAAGCAAGTCAAACACCCAGATTAAAGCAGGTAGGTAGAGTGTTTGAGACCTCTAAGCCTGTTGAAATGACTCCCAGGTTACCACCTATATGGAGGGAGGTGTTGGAATGGCATGGGTTGGTGATTAACACTTGACCCTGACCAGAGTGGAAGAAATTCCGAGTCAGAAGATCAATGTTTAGGTGTTGGAGAACCCCATTGATGAAGATTTTGATCAATTGACAGCGTTGGGACTAATGATAACTCCCCCGACTGGGGATGGGGGAATTTTCATTTTTTAAGATTCCCTGGACCTCTACCCTCTTCCTTCCCATTCCCAAATAAAACATATGAATAGATGCGAGTTTGCTCACTTATGGTCACATTTTTCTCTACGACTGGGACCTACCATATGGGACATTAATATACTACAACTGCACTTAGAACTCCCAAGAGAGTTTAAGACCAGAACATTACCTGAATTCGGTTCAACACCCTATAACAACAAGTACCTCATCCCATGCGTTTATCAAACCAACTCGATCTTATCGCCAGAATCACTTATTTTCAAGGGAGTCAACCCGTCGGGAATCCTATCAGGTAAAAAAAAAAAAACGAAATCTATCTAGGTTCTATTTTCAAAATGCAACACAAGGTCAGGGCTTTACGTTGAGAAAATAAGAGAAACCCTTCAAAAATAGCTCCAGCCGACGCGACTTTGGTTGCTAAGCAACCGTGTTTGCTAAAACAACTGCAGTCACGAAAGCGTCAGGACGAGCCCGATCTGTCCCTTCAAGTGCAATGGGGACACTGCTGCCTTGGGGAACGGATCCCCGGCTGCTAGGCCGAGTTATAGTGGGACGAATCCAAAGGCTCCGAATGCGCGTAGCAATGCGCTGCCTCAGTATAACCTAATTGGTTGACGCATTGCACCGGCGCACTCGGTGACACTCACCACGACATAATCTCGGGCCCATTCGACAGGCAAGCGTTAGTACCGGCGCCCGGGCTCTGCCGTGGAACAGATGATACACTTTAATCCATGTCGAAAAGGTCAGAAAAGGGGGGAAAAAACGAAATCTATCGGGGAATATTTTCAAAAACTATATTATAATTCTGTACTGTTTGGGGGCAAGTTCTGAGTCTTCAACCTAAATCTCCCCGAAAAAACTGTAAATACATTTGTAAAAAATCCTGAAATCAACAATAATGATATCAACGTCGGGATTGTGTACCACGACCTTTTCTGTCATGGTAAACACAAATGCCAAGCAAGAAATAGCATCTGAATTCAAAGGTCGGGAGAAATCTCATAAATGTTGATATCGCACAGTTTATCATTATATTAGAATGCATGAAAATTTTGGATCGAATTTTTTAGATGGATATTAAAACTATTTTGGCGTACTTTTTTTTGTTTTTGTTTTTGAAAAATTCAAGTACGATCAAAAAATTTTTCTATTCTAATTTTTCAGTTTCAACATTTAAGTAAGTAGCTTCCATTCTGGCGTTATTTCCTAATCTGGTAATCTAATCAAAATGAGGAATACCAAAGCCCACAAAGAGAGACAAGAAGAAAGGAAATACTTCATTAAAATTTTGGAATGCGTGCAGTTTCTTGGTAGGCAAGGGTCGGCGTTTCAGGGAAATACAAATCAGGAAACGTTGAATACCCCTACAAAAAAACACTATAGATACAATGGTTCGTTCTATTAAGGTAAGATTTGGCCAAACAAGTTGCGAAAACTTTGCAATGTTGGAAAATCTTCCTCTGCCTATTCATGACTGAAGAGACCAACTATCTAGTGTTTATAATACATCAAAGGGGTAAAGCCATGTACCGATAAAGTAGAAGTGATCAGAGTAATGCCTGAACACAGTACAGTAAGAAAAGTTAAGGGATTTGTGGGAAAAATAGGGTACGACGGGAGATTTACCTGCGTTTTCAATGATAGCCTTAACTAAGTCTATGCCTGGATTACATGGACAGAGGATTGCCAGCATTCCTTTGAAAGTATAAAGGAACAATAGGCAATAACCCCTTTATTGACATATTTGGACTCAAGCAGGCCTATGGTTCTATACACGGACGCCAGTGACCAGTGTATGGGGGCCAGTCTCGCCCAGCCCAGCCCGGAGAAGGGCGGACCACTACCAGGTATCTCGGAAGAGATACCAATCTACTTCTCATCACATAAACTTTCCATAACTCAGCAGAGATGAAAGGTGATAGAAAAAGAAGCTTATGCTATAGTACATACCCTTCAGAAATGAGATTATTACATTAATACTGATCTCAAACCTCTATATTTATTTGAGGCAGTATGAGCCAATGAGAAAATCCAGTATTCGAGCTTCAAGTTGTTCAAGTACGATAGCAAAATAGCTGAGTATCTATCGGGGAAGGAAGCAAGTATGCAGATCTGTTATCGTGCATTCCTCAAAATTGGAACGGGCGTCGGTGGTAGTAGATCCTGGAGTCAGTGATAAGGCTTGCAAAAGTGATATAATCAATTCGCATTGATTAGAAAAGCGACAGGAATTAAAGGACGATTTTCTGGAACTTGGGGCACCCGCCAGCCTATAGAGATATTTGCGAAACATCTGGATACAGAAATCGAATCTTTAAAAAAAAAAAGGGCAAACAAATATCTTATGCAAGATGGGAAACATTACTACCTATGTAAAAGAGATGAAGAGGCTAACATTAAGACAATATGCTGTGGCATTCCTAGGGTTGGTGTACACAGGGCGGTAACTCAGATTGTTACCCCCAGTGTTACCAAAGCAAAACAATTTTTTGCGTTAAATCGACCCCAGAAGATGACAAAACGCCGAAACGTGCTAAAAAACAGTTAGCCTGATTATGGCTTTTTTATTTGTTGATAATGGCTACATTCGTCTAAAATGTCCAGAAAAAAGTAAAAGATTGGGTTAAATCGCTGAAAAATAATGCTAGAAGTAGAATTTTCACGCTACCCAGGACATCATGGTGCTACCCTTCAGATGGTGTCTCTCACCCCACCCCGTGCGTCAGGATACCAGTGACAACATGTACCAAAGGGATCACAAGGTAGGGTACTGAAACAATGTCAGGAAAGGATGGGTCATGTAGGAATAGACATGGCCTACGGGGTAAGAAGTATTTCTGACCGGGCCTGTATGAGGAAGTCACTATACACATTAGTGGTTGCGTGACCTGCCAGGCAAGAAATGGAAAGCAGGAAGTAGCCTTGCTCTGCATATCCATTTCAATAGATCAGCATGGATATTTCGGGCCTATACAACAAAACGGCCAGTGGATATGTGTAAATAGCCAGCTTTATTGACTGGCTAACTAACTGGCTAAAAGCTTATCCGGTGGCAGACAAGACAGCGTAAGCTAATTTCATCTTAAATGAAATATTTCCTGGTATATAATTAATTACAGGCAAGGGGGCGGACAACGTAAATGAAACTTCGAAGCAGGTAAATGTAATACACGTCACATATTTCCCTGTATCTCCCGTAGAATGACACAAAAGTACAACGCTTGCATCGGTTCAAGCTAAATTGACAGAAGGGGATGATGAAAACCGGGATTTCTTCCTAGCGTTGGCTGCAATAATTTTAACATTTTTAAGAAAATATTCAGTTCTCGAAAAGCTTTTCTTAGTATCATTGATAATGGCACCATTGATTTTTTGTTGAATTGGGGGAATATTTGAATTGAGAATGGCCAAAGGTCGGCATCAAAATTGATTGAAAAATGATTTTCATTCTGTTTAGACAAAACTTCCACTAATTTGTGTCTGGATGAACATTTAAAAATCGAACGAGATTTTTGAAAAAAATCATGATTTTAGAATCAGGTGTCGATTTCACATGGAAAATTTTTGTTCATACCAACTTGTATGCAAATGGCGCAGTCGTACTTCCACTTTCAGTAAACCTCAGTTGATCTGCTCAATATGCAGTCATGGGATAGAACTGCAAAAAGTGAATTGCTTAGATAAATACCACGCACGTCGCCAGGGTACAACGAGTAAGGGACCATCCGTCAAGTCCCGGGGGCGCGAGTAGAAGTGAATAATATATTTTTTAAAGCCAAAAGACGCCCCCAATCGCCAAAACCCACTAGAAAGATACAGCAATAATCGATAACACGCCAAAACGATCATGGTCAAGTGGACGATAGGAGCGAAGCAGTTCCAAGCACTGGACTTCTGCCGTGAAAATGGTTTCTGATGTAAAAATTAGCAAACAAAAATTCCACATCAAAGTCACCGGGAGCCATGCGATTTCCTGGAGAGAAGAGCCCGATGAAAACTTGTAAAAAGGATCAACGCACTTTTTAATGCTCTTTCAAAACGTTCAACAAAGTGAAATGTATAGCTTTTCTTTGAAGTTGCAATAAAGTTAGTCGTAAAAAAAAAAATGCGTACTCATACAGGATTGCTAAGCGATTAGTAAACATTTTGACATTTTTTAAATCTAACCAAGGAATAATCTTGACATGGATTTCTATCTCATAGCATTTCGTATTTATGATCTTTTGTTCATAATTAAATGATTGTACCAATTTTGTTTGTATTTCCTTTGCTTGTAGTATACTTGGGTATTTGACTTCGCTTCTTCAATTTAGCGACACCAAATCCTTGAACAGTTGGAATAATAAAAATCAGCATCACTTCATGAGTTTCTTTAATTTAGCGACACCAGATTCCAAATTTCAGCGATAAAGGTTCCCCGGATATGAACTGTCCGGTTATCATCAATTAATTGTTCACTATCAATTGTGGGCTATATCTTATCAACAGTTGGCTATCAATGTTCTGAAATCCGTGGAGGTAGATTGAATAGTTGGTCTCAGGATGGAGGTTAAGGCGTAGAAGGGAAAACACCATTTTACGCTGAGGCAGCGGGTAGTGTTGTGCACATCGGGAATAGGTGATGGTGGTGGTCTCTACAGGCGTAAGGACTGGGGTGTATGGTAACGACCCACCATACATGTCTGTGTTTGGATGCCTGTTGAGGGTTAAATTTACCAGTGCCGTCGACTTGGCCAACCCAACATAAATTGAGAAAAAATATCAAAGATTTTTGTCTTTCGGAGGAAATTTCTTCTAAGTTACTTCGACTTCCTAGTGAAAAAGTGCCAGGTGAAAATGTATCCTGAGTAACTGTGCCCCTGATGGGTTGCAGGATGGCCCACTGCTGGTAATGGTGGGGGTGGCGAGAGTCTAGAACACGATTTTCAAGAAACCCAGTCAAATGACCAATCATGTTTGTAATTGACCTGAGACGATATGAGTCCAGTATTAGAGAAAGATATCGCTGGGAAGGGAGTAGCGAAGAGGAGTGCCTGAATGTGTTATGTCCCCTATAGCAAGAAATAGGATTGCTAGAGAAAGAAAGGAAGTCATGAAAAATTACCTGGCAGGACTTGACTTGTTACAACTTTGAAGGAAAAGTGTCAGTGCTCTCTGTTATAGGAAAAAAATAACATTTATTGTACTGTTTGGAACTGTAACAAAGGGGTATTTGGGGATGATTAAGAAAGAGTTGGTAACTTTAGGAAGGAACCAATGGACTTCGGTGCATGTAGTAAAGGGTAGTATATTAGTATTGATATGTAACAAGGATTGAAAGAACCGAAAAAAATTGATTAGTTAATTAGGACTGACCTGACAACTGGGTGAGAACTGGATAATGTAACAGAGACTATGACAGAAAGATTACGATTAGAGGGCTGCATAAAACAATATTTCCAGCTGACATGTATTATTAATCGTGTGCTTCAATCATCGCAAGCACTAGTCGTGACATTGGGGCACGTACGAACCTATTTAGACATGCTCTCCTTAAGACACCTTTTGCCAAGTATAGTGACGCAAGTTCATCTCAGGGACATTTTGCTGAAGATCCATGCAAGATTGTCACCCCACCTGCGGTTGCCTGCTGAGCCATTGACCCAGTTATAGTATTATTACAACTCCTTGGATTGTGCTCATCTATGGAAGACAAAAAATGACTAATGCAAGTATTATTA
Source organism: Thysanoteuthis rhombus (assembly GCA_963457665.1). Taxonomy (NCBI): domain Eukaryota; kingdom Metazoa; phylum Mollusca; class Cephalopoda; order Oegopsida; family Thysanoteuthidae; genus Thysanoteuthis; species Thysanoteuthis major. The sequence goes on from OY735203.1 coordinate 14,495,030, forward strand.
CCATTGTTTGATAAATAAAGTACTTTTGAAATTTTACATGATGTGAATTTACCCGTTCCCAACCCCAATGCGATTCAGGGGCAGTGCATGGTGGCGAAGAATAGAATAGAAGCCGGAAATATAGCTTTTAACTTAAATAGGACGAATTTCATGCTGCTGACTCCGGACGAGGCCGAAAACTGCAACTGATGCCCTTAGGACCTAACAATACAATGTACTTGAATAGCAATTACCAATTACGTCTATTGGAGTTGTTAAGAGGTGGTATGGAAATAATTGAAAGGCTTATTGGTAGGATGTTTCAATGAGTAGAGTATCAACACAAACCGTAAGTATATCCGAAGGGGTATAGGCGGTAGCTTTTAGAAAGAGGATTGACTTGTCCTGATTATCTTCGGTCGCTCCCAAGTTATTGTGGAATTCTCTTATGGAGCAGTTTCGTAATAGAACGTTACGAAGAATATCCAGTGGATACTGGGACCGATTGAGAAAATTAGTTTAGATCAATTTATAGATAAATTAGAGATGGCAGGAACTAGTGAACCAAATTTGGATAATCGTCCAGAATATACACGTGGATGGGAGTATTGCATTAGCTAACGTACCACTACCAATAATAATATCCATTTACACCAAATATTGGATTAGAAGAGCGAGATTAACCAGTAAATCGATAGGTGTGCACGCAGTCGGAGGGAAGGTGCTGACAGCCACCGCTGATGTCTAGGTCGCCATCAAATCGGATTGAGTCGCTGGTATTGTACAGATCGGAGTGGGAGTAAGTCCAAGATTACCGGTACAGAAGGTTAATGTTTAGGGGCTGAAGAACCTCATTAATGAACTTGTATGAAATAAAAGAGAAAATGCAAACTGAATTTTAATCACGGGAACTTAAAAGACCGAAGAAAAAGAGAAATAAGTTGTAATGCTGCTGAGGAACATCATTTGAACTCTCACCTTGGAGGCATGTACATAAATAAAGAAGAAAAACTATTGAACTTTTGCATGAATGTTATTACTCTTGTTGTTGTTGTAGTTGTAGTTGAAGAGGAAGAAGAATGCACGTCCTTACAAGAAGAAAATGTTGATAACCTATTGAACTTTTGGATATATATAGTATTAGGAGTAGAATGTATGTCCTACGAGGAGAGTTTTGACAATCCACAGAGTTTTAACACGATGTTACGCGAACACATAAGCGCATTGGTGGGTAACTTCTTTAGAAGTAAAAAGTATGTTCAAAACAAAAGAAGAAAAAAAAAGGAATTTTTGCATGGGATTTCTATTTTGCAAGTGCTAAGGAAGATGTGAACTCTTTGTATTTAATCACGTTAAAAATGTGTTTTTGTGTCAGCTGGACTGTGAAAGCACGAGAGGTGTATCTTTAAAAAATCATGATTATTATGATTATTTCCGTCGGGTGAGAAAATAAGTTATAGAAGGCTAGCTTGATAGTGTACGAAAGTGTAGAATGAAATATTTCACGGGAGTAAAGCCAAACCCAAAAGATTCTATTCACACAATAAGTAAAATCGGAAAAAAAAAATGCAATTGTTGTTGAGGGGGGCTTGACCCATAGGTCAGCTTCTAGTTATAGCAGCTCTCAATCGTATCGCACAGCACGCCAAGGAAATAATAGTTGGATTGATACTTAGAGATGAACCAAGGCCGCTCTATTGCCTTCTCGAAGCCTTGATCCGGGCCATGATCGAAATTGAAGTTGGTAACTGGAAATCGTTTTTGAGTGAGATTTGGGTTGCCAAAAGAAAACTTCTAACCCTTAGTATGGGAAAGCGTAGGTGGGCTTTTTCATTGGATATGGAAATTAATCACTTTCCCATACAGTTTAGAGTGGGTGTGTGGAACGTTTTGATCAGTTGGTGGCGTTACGTGGGACCAATGATAACGCCGAATGGCTGGGGGAAAATTTTGATTTCTGAAATTTCCTGGATGTCCACCTCCCTTTCGCCTACTCCCGAACAAAACATGAGTACATGCGGGTTCACTTATTCATTGTCGCATTTTTCTTACTGCAAAACTTACTGTATGGGATATTTCATTGAACACCTGCATTTCGAAAGCCCCAGAAAGCTAAAGATGAAGACTATTTCTAGAACTTGTTCTAACAATCAATAATAACAATTACCTTATCCCACGCTTTTATCAAACGAAACAGACTGCGATCAGATTTTCAGGATCACGTATCATTTCAAGACGATCTTTCCTGATTAAACCTCTTATTACCAACTTTTAAACAGGCGTCTGAATTCTTCATTCCTTTTTGTCTTCACATATGACCTGTGTTCCGTTGCTGAAGTCTTGAGAACCAACACCGGGGGACTTCATCAGAATTAATACTGCACACCGAAGGGCCCGAGGAAGCGACAACGGGAAACAGTGTCATGTAACCGAAAAGGTGAAAGCTGTGTGGGATATGGCAAAAAAAAAAAAAAATAAAAATAAAAATAAAAAAACGATATGCACGGCTTTGCGCCATTAGGGCATCATCACTGGCAGAGGGAGCAAAGTCTACTTTCTATTTGCTGTTATAGGGAAACGAGGCAAAAGGACGTAAGATGACCAGATTCGAAAATTTTAGGCACCATTTTGCTCAACAGAATTTCTTATCTTTGATCAGCATGTAGATTTTTTGTAATATTTCTGCTCGACCGATGAAGAAATATTTTTCTTCAAAATGGCCGAATAATTAACGCACACAGAAACTGCATTCAGAATTACAGTATCACCTAATTTGGTAAAAATAAACTGTAATTTTGCTGCATGATACTGCTTGCCTTCATGTTGCAGAAATAACTATACTAAAGTTCCGATAGTTGAAGATGGAAACCTTATTGCTCCTACCCACTTATTCATCTAACCTCTCTTCTACATATAACTAAATTTTTAAGCGTCGAGACAACTACCTTACAGGCAAAAACTTCTCCAATCAGAATCAAATTGAAATCTTTAATGAAGGGGATAAATAATAAATAAATGATGGGAAAATAAATTGACAACTTGCTTCCGGGGTAAAATAAATATACAAAAGCTGTGGTGGGGGATATTTTGATTGAATAAATAATTTTTTTAAAAGATTTTTTTCAATCTAGTTTTTTTGAATAAATTGACAGTTTCAAGTTGAGCAGTCTAATAATGCATTTTTAAAAATCATATCTTGAGTTTTCTTGCATCAAACTTATCTACAGCTGTGGCGTACCAAGCGGGCGATCCGTCTTCGGGTGACACCAAGACTGCTTAAAAATCTTTCATATAGTTTCTTGGTAACCCTCTTTCATGAAACACCCGTCTGTCCACACAATATCACTGGAAGTACGTGATGAATTTCATTGAAATGCTGTGGAAGGATGGGATAAGAAAGAGTTGGTTAAATTTTTGGACCGGATCCAGAAATTTTTTTCTGATAAAGAGGTATTTTTAGTTTTTCCCCATACATCTATGATGAAATGTTCACATGATAAAAATCGTCAGAAAAACATAGCCTCATGCCATCATATTCAATAATATGGGAGAATTATAATGAATAATGGATAGTATTACTACAGAAAATCACCGAAGTTCTAGATATCCTGAAAGAGAGCAAGTTCTGGAAGGTGACTCTTTGAGTTACCATCCAGGGAGATCTTTGTTTATATGTATCTTGCATATGTTACAAGCATTAAACACTAAAGGAAAGGACAACTTGAAATGAGGAATTCTTCCCTTTCGCGGTGTGTAGCACCAGATATCAGCCAGAATCTGGGACAGAAGCTCGGATTTTTTTATCATATGAGCAAACCACTGAACTCTGCAGTTTTTGTCATCTGGTAATCCATCCTGAGATCAACTGATGCGACACCTTGTCCCAAAGTGACTTAAAACTGTAGAAAACAGGAGCATCTGGCTTTATCTAATATCAATGAAACAATGTCAAGTCCATGATTTACTAAAGAAAGAAAAGAGATCATACAAATTATTCAAGTATAAATCCGTCTTTTATCACTTCTGGATGGACCCTTTTAACATTTCTAACTTTTACCTAAGTTACTAGTTGAATTAGCATGTCAATAAACAAGTTTGAGAATAGGAACTGTAACTAAGGTCAACAGGCTTGATATCTATTTTCCACCCATTTTTGATGATTAATTTCTCAAAAAAGTATTTTCATTATAAAAAAATATCTATCATCAACAACAAGCAATGAGAAGTCAAACAATCTAATCATCAAACCATGACAATGTAATGGCGATGAGAAATCATCTCAGTTCAATCTTTACTTGGAGACCCAATGCAAATTAAACCGACTAACAAGAGTCGGCCAGATTAGCCTGCCGATCATTGCTATACGGCGTACATCCGTATTCGTTTTTTTTTTCATTTAATTCATTAACATAGTAGTTAGATATTAAACCATCGATAGTGGGAGATCCAATGAGGATCGAACACACTAACAACAGCCAGCAACATTAGATTGCTTATAATTGCTATACAACATGCACCCTTATCTGTTTTTTTTTCAATATATACCATTAATTAACAATGCGACTAGTGCGTAAGTGATTTAGTTGATAAAGGTTTAATCGGCAAGATAATTTCGCGAAAAGGGGTAAATATGTGTAAACTGTTAATGAGCGTGTGAACTAGCTAAAATAAAGGTTTAATTATCCAAGCGGTTGAGGGCATTAAACTTTCCGACTGGAGATAAAGCAGAAATCCTTTACTGGAAATATGCATTGTTCGATTATGAGTTGGCTAGGTGTGGGAATATAATGAATCAGCACAGTCTCTCATCGATAGTATAGCATTGAAAGACGATCGCAGATCCAATGTATTTCCTTATTTCCTTTTATTTTCGTCATAATCTTTCTTGGTGATACGAGCATGTCATACATCAAATGTGTGACCTCATTTAGTTCGATGGGTTGTGAGTGTGTTGGAATGTTCATCTATTTTTCATGCTCAACAGTGTTTTTTTCCTAATGACCTGTACGTTTCTTTTTTGGGGCAATCCTGACAGGGAATTGCGTGCATACATATCTCAAGGTTATTCTCGTTGCATTGTTTGGGGATCAAGTCTCTAATAGTCTTAGATGTGCAGGAAGTAATTTGTTTGTCTAAGTTTTCTAGGTTGTTGGCGAGTGTCGTATTTTGTGAGTTTGTGGGTAATGAGATGTATCTATTTGGTGTGATTTTGTTTTTGCCTCTTTTGCAAGCGTTGTATATTTTGCAAGCTTTTCTTTTTGTATGTTATATGGAATGGTTGGGGTAGTGGAGATCCTTGAAAGCACCTTCAATGTGTTACATGTCGTTTTCTAAGTATTTGGGGTTATCTATCCTGACGGCTCTCAGGCAGAAACCAAAGATAAAACCCAACTTTATTCCATTGCTATGGTGCGAGTAGAAATTGATGAGGTCGTTATTGTTGGTGGACTTACGGTGTAGGCTAGATATGTTGGAGTCAGTTCGTTGAAGTAAAATGTCGAGGTAGAGTAGGGGATCGTTAGTTTCTGTCTCATACGTAAAGTTTATGATGAGTTGAGGTTTTCCGTTAGGGTAGTTTCATTGGGTTATATTAGAATGGCATCGTTTTATATCAGCAGTAGGAAGCGTTTTCTGTTATAATGTTTGTAAAGGGACTGGATTCCAAGAAGTCCAGAAAAAAATATGCAAGTACTCCGCTAAGCAGAGAACCCATATTTAATCCGAACCTCTGTTTATAGAATTTATTGTTAAAGGATAAGAAATACTGATTTGTGTATACTGTGCGTATCTCAATTAGTTTTGCTATGAGTAGGGATAATGTAGATTTAGCTTTTTCAAAGTTGATTTCTAAGTAGGGTTAAGCATTTTTGATAGGTATATTGGTGTAAAAATACTTGATGTTTTAGCTAGCTACTGATTAATTGTTAATTCTGACGTTTTTTTCAATTTGGTAACAACGTACTTGGGTTTTTGATGTGTGAAGGGCTTATAGTACTAAGAAAGGGACATCTTTGCAATCAACTTCGATTTCTTTGATTTATCTCTCTTATCTAGTAAATGTTCTTAACTCTTATCAACCAGTTCACGTCAGTCAGCAAAGTGACCACACACGCGAACATGACATCAGATAAAGTTTCTCCCTCCACAAACCTATCACCAATATGAGGTTGCCAATTTTGGTTTATCTCGAGCTATTTTAAAAAATCTAATACTTACATAACTCCCCGGGTAGAAATATTTACACACACGCCAATATGATACTTGATGCACTCCATCGAGACTATAACCCAAAAGTCAGCTGATCAAAATACATCACCAACCAAGTTTCTCGGGGCACTTGAAAACCGCATGGTTTACTTGAAAGAGATCTACACTCACCCACATCCAAGGCATTACACCTAAAACTGGACGTGGATTCTATAAAATTGACAACTTCCTGTATCTCCATCACTTATCTGATGATATTAATTGCGAACAAAGAAAAAGAAGCAAATTAATTAAAGAAATCTCATTTGTACACCATATGACCTTCCAAATCGTCTCTCTCTCTCTCTCTCTCTCTCTCTCTCTCTCTCTGTATATATATGTATACATCAAAACAGAAGTTATTTCAAAAATTATTTTAATAGTTTATTTTAACATAACATTGTAGCTGGTAAATATAACTAACAAAAGACTGATCAAACAAAAACTTCAGCAATATATGTTATATCTTTTTAAATAATACAGTTTTTACTTCATTTTTAATTATTTCAAATTTTATCTAATTTTAAAACAAAACAAACAAACAATGAGGTTTAGAGTATATTTCTGCAATATGTACCATTATATTTTCATGGGCTTATTTCCCGTATCAAAATGAATATCTCAAAATGAAATTTTGAAAGGGATCATTCCCGTGTATGCCTGGTCTCGAAAATTGGAGAAAACTCATTCAAGGATATTAAGTTTTGTCTTTATCGTTGGACCCCACTATTTTGTAAGAACCTAGAATAAACGTCATGTAAGTTGGCCAGAAATCAAACATTAACTTATGATGTTAACAACGTCAAGATCTTTGTGCAGATCACAATATTATTTGTCACCCCGTCAGTAGGCATGATAAAAATAATAATAAGTAAAAAGATTTCACTAGATTCCTTTAGACAATGACTTGAGAATGACAGATCTGCATCATTTCCTTAAGATCTGAAGATGTGATCAGACACAAACAGAATAGAAGATAGAAGTTTGGCATCATTTTGGCACTATATGACAAGGAAATAATTAAAAAGGGAAGCAGAAATCGTCATTTAAGTTCAATAGCACATCTCTTTGATAATCAGCAAATGGAATAAAAACATAGATGCCTTGTTTACGCTGCAGTACTAGAAGAAACAGGGGCCCATGGCAAAGGGACCAACTTGCCCCAACACCGACTTTTTTTATTGGGGTTGGGGTAGAGTAAAAGCGTGACTCCCCAACGATACCTTTGATATTCAGGTTTTGCTCGCAACTGTACATGACTGGTTGATATTATTCACTAGCTCTGAAACAAGATGCAAACAAAAATCTTTGACAAGTTTACTTTAATGATCAAATTTAGTTTTCAGCACTCACCTCGGCAGTCTGCAAGAAGGCAGGCGATCATGTAACAGCCACGTGGACAACATTACTGAAAACCGCTTAGACTTCAAACAGAAGCTCGTAGCCTGACTGATCTCGAAGGCTGACTACCCCGATCCCCATTATGAAAAGGTGGCATGGCCAAAATTAACGGCGATAAGTCTAACATCTTGCAATTAGGGCGTTGAAGGAGGTTCCTTTTTCCCTGAGCCCTGCAGTTGAATAGACTGCCCATTCCAATTCCCTGGGCGTGGATTGGCCTTAATATTCAGTTGAATTACAAATAAAGATATAAGCATCGGTTCAGACTTGGGTTTGTAGGCGTTGGAATGGTAGGACAAATGTGTTTGATGTACATATTCCCCATACCTGCGAAGCAAATGTTGACTCTCCTTCATGTTCTGGGCGAGAGGAAAGCCTATGGTTTTTTGTGGGAGTGTGCATCCAACAACCGTACGACTGAGTTATTGGAATGTCGTCTTTGGCGAGTTAGTGCGCAAGGGTAATCTCCCTTGGGATTGGCAATGATTGTGGAGCATGTATGGGACCTGGAGAGAAGCTTAACAGAGTAACTTCTCTCAGGCGCCAGTTGCCGATTACTCCAGCAAATCCGAGTCCTAGCGATTGGTTAAGGATGCACACCCTATCAAAAGCGGGGAGTTTGAGACGGGCTTAATAGATTTCTTGCATTGTAATCGTCGTGGTGGTGACTTGGAAGAAACGGCCGTGCATGCATTCTACCATTGTCGTAGAGGACGTCCGTTTTGGAATTTTATTGACAAGTTGGTGGCTCACACAAGGCCATCTCAGTTCTTGGCCCTCAATGTTGCGTACGAATTCCAAAACATGGACCGGGGGTGAAACGAATGGTGATTTCGAGGAAATTTTCTGAAAATAATGGCAGAATAGAACATGCAATTGAGGAATCTACGAGGACAAAACTTTCTCTCAAGACGATCAGATAGCTAACTTGAACATCGTAGATTTTGCAGCAAGCAGATAAAAAAACAAACAAAAAAAAACAAACTTACAAACATAGTATGAACAGATATTTAGGAATAATTGACTGAAATGACATAAATTGGATAAAGATATGTTTAGTGATTAAAGCTGCAAAATGCTCTACACACACACATATATATAGTTCTACACACGCATATACATAGTTTTGGTCCTACTGACAGTCTAGTTCGGTAAAAGGTAGAGGTCGAACATCTGCTCTGAGTCCGAAGCGAAGGTTTCGACCTTACCAAACAGTGATGGAAGGTACTCTGGATTGTCTATAGCCATACTGTAGAATTGTAATACAACGATACTGTTGTCTGTGGATGACACAATTATTAATTATTATCAAAATTGACGTTCTCTTCTTTAGGGTTGAGCACTCTAACGTAGGGCACTCATCTACTATGACTACTATAACAATGCTCAACCAATTCTGGAATGGAGCACTTTGGTGGATGGGGAATTATGCATAAGTAGATATATCGCTTAATATCGCTACTGACTACTGGATTGTCTACAGTGTCTATACACTGAACAGTTGTTGTATAACGAAATAGATATCTGTGGATGACACACTTAGTAATTATTAATATGTATACACTAAATATATATAAAAAATTCTATATATACATTACATACATACATTGTGGATATATAATATGTATATAGATTATATATATATATATATATACATTATATACATCATGTAAAATACATTATATATATATAAATATATAAATATATATACAAGTATACTAAACATATATATATATATATATATATGATTACGTATGTATACAAAGATACATTGTACATTCATACATATACATGTATACATTATGTATATATATATATATATATATATATATATATATATATAGACATAATATATCAACATATATACATACATTATATACCTATGTATATACAAATATGCAATATATATCTATATATATACATGAATATAATCATACAAATATTTATATATAAATATTCACATATATATACATATATTCATTACGTATTTAAATATCTATATATTATGATCACTTTTTAAGTGAGGTAACTCGTTCATTGTGAGCTTATGCAATGCTCTTCCATAGGAATAGAGCACTATGGTGGTTATAGTCTATAACCACACTGAAGAGTTATGATACAACGAAACAGCTGTCTGTGAATGATGCAATAATAAACGCTCCCTTATTCAGGGGTGAGCACTCACTAAGTGAGGTAACTCGTTCATTGTAAGCTTATGCAAGGCTCTTCCAACATGGAATGGAGCACTCCGGTGGATGGGGAATTTATGATAAATAAATATATCGCTTAAATTCAACCTCACTGACCATCCAGTTCTGTGGAGTAGAGGGAAGATACTAGCCTCCAGGTCTCTGAAGCTAAGGTTTTGATCCTGCCTCATGGTACTGGATGAGATAATGGATAGTCTATAGCCACACTGTAGAGTTGTAATACAACAAAACAGCTGTCTGTGGATGACACAATAATATATAATATGTGTATATATATTACATGTATACATTATATATATACATACATTATTATATATACATATGTATATATATAGATCATTCATATATATATATATACATGTATACATTATATAAATATATAATTATGTACATACACACATTATATTATCTATATACATTACATATAATTCACATTATATATGTACTTTATATATATATACATCATATATATATTATATATATATATATTATACATATATTTATGCCATATATGTTAGATATATATACATATATTATATACAATTATGTATTACATATATCATATACAAATACATCATAAATATACATAAGTATGTATAGATGATATATCCAAATATGTATTACATATGAATATATATTCAATATTCATATATAAATTTACATTATATCCATAGATATACATCATATATATATGTATATACATTATATATACATACATATATAGATGGGATAATGGATAGTCTATAGCTACACTGAAGAGTTGTAATACAACGAAACAGCTGTACGTGGATGACACAATGATAATATTTATATATATAATGGATATACATATATGTTTGCGTGTATAGATTGTATATATATATATACACACATGTATAGGTTATTAAAAAAAAAAAACAGGAACATTTACTGATGGGTGTGGATGTTATTGTGCATAGAATCAACCTAAAATTGATTCAATTCCTGGCCCATACCCCACTTTTCCACAAACTTACATTGTAATTCATAAAAAGCTTTTGGGCAGATATGAAATTTTGACAATATTATAAACTGTTGACATATGAATATGACATAGCTGATTCAGTTGTCCATAGAATCATCTGAAAATTAATCACTTTTTCTGTTGCGTATTTTCCATTCTTGCACAAAATTCCATTGAGATCCTTTGAAAATTTCAGGGGATACTATGTTAGCATTCATGACATGAATTTATGAAAATGGAAAAATATTTCTAAATCTGGATCCACCCCCAAATATAGACGATTTTTCTTTACTCCTTTACCCACCATTCCGCAAAATTTCATTGTAGTCATATTTATGTCACCTCCTCAGATAATGTCACCCAGGGTGGGTTACCCCTCTGCCCAGCGCTGTTTTCGTATGATGTTCCGCAGTGAATATAACCAATATTTTAAAATCTGAAAGCAGCACAGGTGTCCTTACCGAAAGGTAGTCAGTTTTTTATACTCAACGACTCATTATTAAAAAATTCGTGAAATTAATAGACAAATAAATAGAAATTGGATATCATTCAATGAAATTTTTTCATAAGTTACTAATGAACACTGCTTATGCACTTACTTTTTTTTAAGATTAACAAAACTGTATAGATAACACGTCAAGAAAATTTGTGCATCATGAACACTGTTGTCATGCAGCAAAATCACTGGGCATCCTCTTGCTTAGAAAAAGATCTCATCTGCTTCATCGCATCATTCAAACAAGCAAATTGGTAACTGTGGCATTATGAAGAAGCAGTTTTTTACTAGCAATTCATGATTGAGAATTCCTTTTGAGTTCTTCCAAACACAGATGAGAATTTCTCCACTGTAAATTCCATTTTAGTTGAGATGTAGAAGGCCATCTTGGATCTAACCACAATTCTATTCATTTTGGGTTCTTGTAATAAATCCATTTTTCATCACCAATGACTATTCTGTCAAGATATTATTTTTTTTTTCGTGTCAAGCAAGATCAAAGAGTATATTACAATAAAGAAAATACACCAGTCAAATTGATAGATACTGTAATTTTATGGATAAATAATCAACATGAAGCAGCACTGACTTTTGAATCCACAAGTTAACCAGTATGACCCAGTAAGATTTAAAAGAGCTTCCTATGGTGATCCTGTTCAGTTGATGGATGGTCCTGAATTTCAACAGAGGCAATCTGTATTTCTCACAAGGGTTGTTTTTATAGAATTGTGCCATGATTAGAAAAAAGAATTGAGAGAGGCACTTCCTCTCAAAATGAAGACTTCCTAGAGGTCCAGATATCAGGCAAAGTTGTTTTCACTTGGTTGGGAACCAGAACATTTCCCAGATAGTTATTATTCCATCCTAATTCTAAGTCAGCGATGCTACAATGTTATCCCAACAGAAGTGTGTTATTGAGAGTACCTGATGTATCTTCTGAGAAGTAATATAAGGTTGTGATTAATGACCAAAAGGAACCATTCATCAATTTATTATCTGATTCCTGGGTCTCTAGAGGAAACAGATTCCAGATGCCCCAAGGACAGTGAATAATTGCATTGATTCTCAATAAATTCAAGGTATCCAAGCTGATCCAACCATATTAGCTTGCAGCACTGCAGTGGCCAAAGTAGCCATGCAGAAGAAACAGCACTATACCAAGGCCCGTCCCTGTTTGTTTGACCCTCTCTCCATTGATCCACTTGCCAAAAATCCAATTTGAAATAAACAAAAGAATTTGTCTATAGAACTACTTTTAAGCTTCAAAGCAATGAAAAAATTCACATGCAGAATGAAATGTTGGATCCGTCACAACATAACTTTCAACTGCAATAGCGCAATGAAAGTATTTTCTATTCAAATTGAAAGAGAATTTTGAAATTCTACTTTTGAAATTTGGAGCTTCCAATATCTTGTACTGTGCAGCAACGACCGTCACCTTTTCAAATCCTAAACAGTGACAAAGCATAGCAACAGGCATCCTGGTATGTATATGTCACCTCCTAAAAAAATGAAATGCAGAAAAGCCCCAGTTGAAGATGGCATAGTGAAAAACCTCTTCAAAGATTCTGGAGAGGATGTTCACAAAGGATTATCATAACTCAAAACTCCTGTCAAGGAATAGTGTTTCTACTTTACCAGAAATTAAATAATAAAGACCTTGACAACTATTACCCTATTACATTGTTATCCTGCTTGTATAAACTTTTCTCCAAAATATTTACAACCAGACTAAATTAACATGCAAACAGATAGGTTTCAGTAATGATTATTCAGCAATAGACCATCTGCACAATAAATAAGCTCATTAAAAAAAAAACAACCAAAGACAATAAACCACATTAGCTCAATAGGAAACATTACAGTCTTCAATACAAGATGAGAGAAGGATATCAACAAAAATCATTGAAAAGTTGTTCAGATAATTCACAAAAATGGCATTGCAATTATTTGACTAAATAAAGATTTGAAAACTAGTGTGACAAAGGGATACAGTTTCACTTAGAAAAGGGGGAAAGGGAGTAAACATTGACAAAGAATATTGAACCATTTACGATGTGGTGTGATATTGCACTAATATCAGAGACATCAGATGAGTTATCAAATATGTTGACTGATCTAAATAGGGGAAGCTCCAAGGTATGGTTAAAGGTAAAAAGAATCAAGACAAAATTGATGCTCAATAGTGAGGTCTCAAGGATGATTAAAAGAATAAATGATAGATATGAAAAAGGTTGAGGAATACAATTACTTAGGGCAGTTAATAAAACTAGAGAAAGAGCATGAAAGTCAAATGAAATAAAATAACATAATTTTTTGGAAAGCATTTAGAAAAGGAGATATATTGAAAAGTACCTTGCCAATATGCTTCAAACACAAAATATACAATTAATGTGTAATACTAGCTATGATGTAAGGGAGTGAAACATGGAAACTGATAAAGTCACTTGGAAATGAACACTAAGATCAATAGAAAGAGCAATGCTAGGGATAACACTTAGAGATATTAAAGAGATAAACATTAATCTGTCTGTAGATTATGGTTAAAGATATCAGAGATTCGATTAAATGATAAAAATGGAGATGTTCAGGACACATAGGAAGGAGGAAAGTGAACACATTGTGCGAAAGGTCGGTCAAATTGTGCCCATGGGATAGAAATCACAGTAGGAGTATACCAGACAGGAGATGGGGAGATGGGATGAAAGATTTGCCTGTGAGACATGGTAAAGGTTAGCATAGTCATGATCAGCATGGAAGGAGCTGGGAAAAGCCTTTGTCCAGCAGTGGACCAGAAATGGCTGATGATGTATACATTAGGGCCTTTGCATTACTAGCAACTGTTTAGCTCAATGGTAAGAGCAATGTTATGTTGAAGAGGCTATCATACATATATATATATATATTCTCCAAATAAATTTGTTTTCGGAATATATCTTATATTTTTATTTATTTATATAGCTATATATAGGGACTGGAACCATAATCCTAACCCAGAACACTCTAAGTATCTTACAATAACACTTGACTTAAAAAAAAATTCCATCATATGGCTGATATGCTTGTCACACTAATCGGATATAGCCTCTGTTTGATTGACAGTCTAAATTAAGGTGTGATTTGAAAAAAACTGAAAAATTTAGATGAAGTTAAATAGTTATCCAAAATTAATAACATTCTCTCACGTTTTAGGAATTTGGCCCACTTTAAAAATACCACTCTAATTAGCAAAGTGGAAAAGGTTCCTATTGGTCCCTCACACTACTTTCTGTAGTGTCATAGAGGACCTCAACCACTTGGTTATGTCTCCACATTTATAATAATTTACAACCTGTGAGAACATGCAAAGAGGTTTTCAAATGATTGAACTCCATGTTTATTGAGACATTTTCGACGATTCATTCTACAGCCTCCTTCAGGTGCACTATCGGAATGTGAATGTGGTAAACAGAATTTTTCTCCAATGGTAGTAATGCTTATGTTGGATTCTGGCAGTATCTTTTCCTTTAACTGTTAGCCCTGGATTTCTATACCTTGTCCCTACGCATTTATCTGACGAATACACTCAGTTCACATGTTGATGTGAGCTGCTTCAATAGTCTGAAGAACTGTTTGAATGTTAATGACCCTACTCAAAACTATAAACAGGGCATGTTTTGAATTACCGACTTTCCCACACATATCAAATTCCAGTTTGAAGCTTGTAGGAAGTACTTCATATATACTCTTCAACAGAAACCTCACCATGTATATGTCCATCTGGTTGAGTTCAGAGATTTTCACTTGACATTTTACCACTGAAATCAGGCACTTTGCTTCACTCAGCTTGGCTGTTGCAAGATGCCACTCCTCTTCAGACTTCTACACCTCTTCTGACACCATGTCTCTTCTGCCCCACATAATCTCTTTGGCTGACTCAGTGGTGTTTCCAGACTGAATCTAGTGCTTGTTACCTCTTTCACCCTGAAACATGATTCCACATCTTCTAGTGCTGTTCTCACCTGCTTCAAGTATTAACTTCAGGGTTGATTGCTCTAACAAGATATGCAAAATTACGCAGCGTTAAAAATAAGCATGTTGTAATGATTTTATATCCACCTATGAGAGTTGTTCGCAGTAATCATAATTTTGATTTTGCCCTGTATCATGCCAGATTAGTCAAAGAGACTTGGACCCTTCACTATATCCTCAGATTTGAGCTGACTATTTGCTCCTGCAGCTCAGTTTTCATCAGTGGTATCTCATAGACCAGAAAGGGCCCATGCTGTCTAGGGAATAAATTGTATGCACCATATCTGGTCCCTAAGAGTATCTTATAGAAATTCACCGAATGTCTGTCCGTGTTAGCAAAACTCCAGAACAGTCAGATCTATGGCCACCAAATGTTCTATGAGTACTTATGAGACTCTGGACAAATATTTAGCATACTAATTTCTTGAATTACAAGAAATTATTATCATTATTATTATTCACCAAATGCTTATCCGTATGAAACATCCTACTGCACACCACTCGACATAAACCATGGAAATTTCTGTGGGTATTCCTGGGGTCCTTAGGCAGGTTTCTAGCAAGTTGGATTTTGAAGAACCACTATGTTTGAGGTGGGAGGAGTGATTTCCAATTCAAACTCATTCTAAAATGGTTACATATTTTGTGGATGCAATTCGCCTGATAGAAATTTACTATTGTTCATATGGAGAAGGTGATGTTTCAACCTCACTCTCATTCTCCCTCTCAAAAAGAACTTTGGCTCTTACTTTTCCCCTCTCTATCAAAGACACAAATGCTGTTTGATTACGTACACGATAAACAGTCTTCATAATTTCTAAAAAAGTAAGTGTAAGAGTAGTATTTATCTTCCAATTTAAAAAAAAAATTAAATTGGATAATATCTGATTTCCATTCATTTGTCGATTCATTAAATTAATTTTTTAATAATGAGTTGCTGACAATGAAAAACTCACCACCTTTTGGCAGGGAGACCCATACCATTTTAGAATTTTAAGCCGTTGGCAATATTTGCTGCAGATCATACAAGAACAACGCCTGGCAGAGGGGTGGCCTGACCTCGGTGACACCATCAGAGGAAGTGACATTAATATGACTACTTAGAGGTTTTTCATGTATTTTCTTTGTAATTTTCTCTCTAATGAAGCATCTGTTTATCAAAACACTATCTCTGAAATTCGTGGAATGGTGGGCAATGATGTAAGGAAGAGTTGTTTATATATGAGGGTGGATTCTGCATTTCAACACTATTTCATTTTTTCTGTTTAATATTTGTTTTTTGTTTTTTTGTTCTTCTGGCAAAAATGATGATTTAAAATTTCTTTTTTGAGAAAGTTTTGAGAAAAATTAATTTCTTAAGATTATAGCTGGAGTTACGCAGACCTGTCCTACACTGCACACGGGCCAGTGCAGGCTTGCATAGTGGTGAGTGGAGGTAAGACTGGGATGAGTGCATACAGCCAGCCAAATTTAAAAACTGAAGAAACCTACAGAGACAGTTTTGGTGACAGTTCCTTATTAAAAATTGATAGCATAACATCTTCATAAGATTGGAGAAAAACAGAACAGCCATAATGCAAATCAAATCAAATATTACCTGACACTTGATAAGAGATGCTAATAAATTCAAGTACTTTGTAGTCCAGGCATTTTACACAAAAATGGGGGTCAACCTCTTATAAATAACAAAAAAAAAAAATTCAATAGATCTTATATCCTCAATATGTTAGAATGAAAAAGTCTACAACAATTGCATGAAAGGAAAATCCTGAAATTCAAAATGGCCACCATCCACCTAAATCAAGATACTCTATCTTGAAAACTGGGTACTGTATTTGGTAGGAATGGCTCAGAACCTGACAAAATGCAGTGTTGGGACCTTGAGAATGGACAGTGTCAAGTTTGAAGTTGTTTGGATTAAAGATTCACAAAAATGCTGCAATTAATCTGCAGAAAGAAGTCTAATGAGCTGTCCCTTGAAAATAACTATTCACATAAAAATCAGCTCACAAATCATATTCCCATGAGATTCTTAATGTGTACTAAGAGGATCCACAAGTATGTCTTGAGCAAGTTATTTGAAAATTCCTAATAGAACAGTCAATAATCATAGTTGTTTGAGGTCTATATTTATGCCCACACCAATATAGTCCCCAAGAATTTTGTGCAAAATTGGGTAAAAAAAAGGTAAATAAATTAACTTGTTGGAAAGGGAATTTAATCAACTTTCAGATAGTGTATATTGTTGTTTTGTATCTCTAAGGCATAGAAAGTTACAGCTTCAAACGTGAAGCTATATAATTTGCATCTTACAGGAAACTTTCCAGTATCTGTGTACTTCAAAGTCAACAATCTATGGATTGTAGATTAATTTCTAGGTGGGGGATATATATATATATATACATATATATATATATATATATATATATATAAAGAGAATTCAATCAGTTTTCTAACTATGTTTCTTGTCAATGTATATCTGTCACACATAAAAAGTTACAACCAAAAACGTGGAGCAAGGTATTCGGTATTTTACAAGGCCATATTTTAAAGTCCATTGTCTATGTATCATGGATTTAATTTGTGATAGGGATAAATACATTCATGTACTGTTGTAAAGAAGATTCTCCTAGCCTTCTAACAGTGTATCTTGTCAATCCCTATCTGTTTCTCACAAAAGGTTATAGCCAAAACAGTGGAACTAAGTACACAGCATTTCACAAGGAAATTTAAGTATATGTTTATTCCAAAGTCTACTGTCTATAAATTGTGGATTTGATTCTTGATGGTGCTATTTACATAACCACATAGTTGTAAAAGGAATTTCTTCAGCTTTCTAACAGTAAATATTGTCACTATTTTGTTTCTCTTGAGCATTCAGACTTACAGCCAAAAATATATACCTTTGCTGGGAACATTCTCCCAGCTTTCCAACAGTATATCTCGGAGTTTTGAATCTGTTGCACATGAAAAGTTGAAGCCGAAAACATGGAGGAAGGTATTTTACTTATTTTGGAGGCAATATCTATTAAAGTATGAAAATAACAATTGGCCCTTCTAAAATGAGTGCAGGGTATTTTAGAGTAAAATTCTTTTTTAACAATATAACATAATCCGATGATGCTGTTAACCATTCAGTATTTTTTGTCATTAACACAGGACAGTTTTTTTAGCGTCACTGAAGGGTGAGCCTTGGAACATTCATAATGATGTATGTTGATAGAAAGGCTTGTTGATGTGTTGATTTTATTCTAATAATCTTTGTATCATTACTATACTAAATAAAAATCATCCATGCAAACAGTACCAAATCAAGCATATTGATGTAATGTAATAATTTGCATAAGTAAGTTTTTTGGGAAATTTCTACAAAAATTTAAGCAATGATCAAATTTCAATAGAATGTTTGGTATTCATAAGATGCATTCACACATCTGTACAACTCACTATTGGTCCTCATTTAGCAAATATAATATGATATAACAGTAATGTAATAAAAGAACAATGGAAAATTGCATCAAAAAATTACATCATTAGCATTCACCAACACAGGATTATAGATTAAAATTTAGATATGATTTATAGTTTCCCTTCTAGTGGTCTCCCTTATCTATCATTTCCCTATCAAAAATTACATCATTAGCATTCACCAACACAGGATTATAGATTAAAATTTAGATATGATTTATAGTTTCCCTTCTAGTGGTCTCCCTTATCTATCATTTTCCTATCAGTGGTTGTCATGATCTTTAGTTTCCCTTTCAGTGCCACCCCAAGTTTCCCTTTCAGTGTCCCTCACAGTTTCCCTCTCTACCCCCCCTCGTTGTCCTTTCAGTGGTACTTAGATGCATCATAAGAATTCTATTCTTATTTACTAATGAATACATTTTTCATGGGAATCAATAGACTTTAATCATTGTGAAGAATGTATCAGGCCCGACATCTATTATTATTTCATTTTTTTTACACCAGAGAAATTTAATGGTCATTGCTTGGGAACAAGTTGCAGCAAGCCTCCTTAAATATTCAGTATTTTCTTAAATATTCTCATCATCAGATTTGATGATGCAGATATTAAAAATTGTCAAACAAAACTGTAAGGTTTCTTCAAATTTTTACGTTGGTCTGGTTGGTTTTGTATGTATGCCTCACACATACGGACTGCTCTAATGGAGCTAGAGGGCAGAAAATTGAAACATTCATTCCCCATTATGTCTAAAAAAAATGGGTTTAATTTGCGATGTACGTTGATGGTAAATTTGTACCCTTTACTTTGAGGCCGACAGCATTCTCATTTGTTTTTAGAAAATTTAGAATTTGTAAGTGTTCAACAAAAGGTGAGAGAAGTAACTTGTTCACTGACCATTCCTTTCCCAATTTTTGATTGATTATTCCCATCACAGCATGCAACCAAAAGATGTTGGTCACATGGTTTCTTTTCAATGATTAACAAGACCTGTTAAATAAAATTCATAAATATATGCTACTAGGTTTTTGAAAGATCTGCCCATGGGATCCTCATGAGTTTGTGGCCCCCTGGTTGGGAATTAATGTATATAATTTCCTGTAAGAGAATCATACTTTACCAACAGGATTTGCTTCTGTGTACTGGTCGGCTGCTGAATTTATCCAAAAGCGCAACAGATACAAAATTCCAAGATACACTGTAGGAGAGCTGGGAGAATGTTCTTTGCAACAAAATATGTATGTATATATATTGCTATCAAGGATTAAATCCACAAACCATAGACAGTGGACTATAGGATACACAAATACTTCATTTCCCTTGTAAAATGCCAAATGCCTAGCATCTAGTTCTTTGCTGTAACTCTTTGTACACAACAGATATGAATCAACAAGATACACTGTTGGAAAGCTGATGGAATTCTGTTTACGATGATTTACATACCTATGTATCTCCACCAAGAAATAAATCCACAATCCATAGACAGTGGACTTCAAAATAAACATATGCATAAATTCCCTTGTAAAATGCCAAATACCTAGCTCCACATTTTCGGCTGTAAGCTTTCGTGTCAACAGATAGAAATTGGTAGGATACATTGTCAGAATGTAAATGAAATTCCCTTACCAACAATATGTATATATATGCGTATCTATACCTAGAAATAAATTTACAATCCACAGACAGTTGACTATGAAGCACATAGATACTGAAAAGTTCCTTGTAAAATGCTGACTACTTAGCTTCATGTTTTTGGCTGTAATTTTCCATGCCCAACAGGCACAAAACTCCACAATACTCTGTAAGAAAGCTGATGAAATTTTCTTTCCATGCTATGTCATATCAATTCATTTACATTTTTACCATATTTTGCTCAAAATTGTAGAGGACTTTATTGATGTGAACACAAACACAGATCCCAAACTATTATAAATGATTTTTCTATTAGGAATTATCAAAAACTAACTTGCTAAAGACATACCTGTTGCTCCTCATAATGCACACAGAAAATTTCATGGGGATATAATGTGTGATTCTTGAGATGCAGTGTCAGAGTCGGAATCACTGATGTGCAACTTGGCAATTTTTGAATGAGCTCTCCTGTAATAACAATGAAAAATGGTAAATGTCAAACAGCAGATTTTGAATCAGCACCCTTGAATTAACTCATTTCAGCTGCATGGCAAACTCAACTCTAGAATGGTTGATCTGCATGGATAATCCCAAATCAGAACTGGACTATAAACTAATTTTCATTTTGACAGTGATTTGTAAGGGATAGTACACTGGACTTTTCCCATACGAATTGGTAACAGCTTTCCCAAGAATCACTGACCCAAACAATACAAAACTCGACACTGCACTTCCTTAGGTCCTGGGAAATAAACCTAATCAAATTTCATACAGAGCCCAGTTCTCAAAATATTTTCATTAAGGTGGATGGTGGCCATTTTGAATTTCAGGATTATCTGTGAAATTTTTCTGGACTTTCTTTCTGTCATTCGTAGTGGATACAAAATCCGGTAAAATTTTTTTTGTTGCAGTTCGTGGGATGTCAGATCATAATTTTATTCAAAGGATCTAAAATAAAAAAAGTCACAACCTGAAAATGATGATTTCGTACACTTTGGCAAATCTCCAAGCAGTGGGAAACATTGGGTTTAATTATCTTTCTTTCTTTTATGCCCCACCTTCTGCATGAATATAAAAGAGTAAGCTTTTTAAAACTATCAAAAAATCAAAGGGAGATTACCAAAACTTCCTTTGAAAATGTATTTCATGCTGAGCTGAAAGATATTTTTCATGTTTCATTTTGGTACCTTTTTGTCCATGAAGTGGAAAGGGTCATTATTGAAGAAAATTAAACGAAACCTGATTAATTCAGATTTGGAGAAATGAGGTCAATGTTACTCACTAAAGCACACATAACCACTTCTGAACTTCACTTTTTGATTGGTTAAAGAAAAAAAGAATAATTCTATACAATGTTATCTGATTTATGAGCAATGAAGTACATAAAACATTCCCAACAAATGTTTCATTATGCGTTTTTTTCTTACTTTTTTTTGTTGTTGTTTTCATTGAACCAGATTACTAGTCAGATGCCAAACCTACTCCTGAGAGGACAGAAGACAATTCTTGGCTTTTCTGAATCTAAAACCAACTATCTCTAGATATAATATGTGGTTGTTGTTATATAAATGAGACTTTGAAGTTATATATCTTTTTTTCCTTTGAATAAATCTATACCTTTTCCCTAGAAAGTTAGAGCAAGCAAATTAAAAAATTGAGCAGACATCTAAAAATAGAACAAGCTAATCACAAAATAATGCAAGCAAATTAAGAAACAGAGCGCGCAAAGTAAAAAAATAAAGCAAGCAAATAAAAAAAATTAAAAACAATAACAAGAAAAGTGTATCAGTAACATGAATAATTACATTAATTGCTTCAATTGCCATATTTAATTTAATTTTTTGAGCTAAATTAGTTGAATTTGTCTTTTAAAATAATTCATGAACCTCTTTTGTTAGTCCCCACTAAAAGCTAACTCCTTTAATATGAAGTTGTCCCACCCCCTAAAGATTATATTGCATTTTTTCTCACCAAAACCATAATGTTGGGTTTTTATTTTGAAACCAGAAATCAGAATCCTAACTCTAACATCTTTTTAGTTGGGTTCCAGATCACATATATTCTATTACCCTTTATTGATTATATATAAAGTTCCCACTTTTGAACCCCTTTGCACTAGGTGAGAATACCTGATCCAGGTGTGAGAGGGCAAGTTTAAGCCTCCCCCAGTGGACGCTAATGGTTTTGTATACCTCCTTAGTGGGTTCTAGATTGGTCAAATTGTCAGATTTTTGCAGCATTACCAGCTAGGGAAAGACTCATGCTGTCAAAAGTTTATAATTAAAAATTAGCAACATCACAAACAATTTTAGAGCTTTTTTGATACTCCCCACAAAACAAAATTTTTCATTACCAATGGAAATATAAAGATGTTTCTTATTTTTATCAGGGATTTTCCCCCAAATTATGATAGTTAGACCTGTGGAGCAGTGCCACTTTTCATACCAGCCAGAAATCCAAGCAAGGTAATTATTATTTGGCTTGCTCAAGATTATGACTTATCTCCTTTCTAACTTTTCAGAAACAATTTTATGCAAAAAGAAAACTCATAAACTTGAGCAAGTCAAATAATGGAGTTACCACGCTTGAATTCAAAAATTGCTTGTTCTGAAAAGTTAGACGGGAGATAACTTATAAGTTTGAGTAAGTCAAATAATAGTTACCTCGGCTGGGATAGTTGATTGGCTAAATTAACTGGGGTAACCCTCAACCGGGACCATAACATCATTTGAGGAAGGTTATTGTATCATTCGTTTGAACTTACACATGTTAGGGGATCAAATATTTTTAGCATAAAAAATATCCAAGAACAATAACTCTGTTTTGACTCAGTTGCTGGCTGCCTTCCATTTTTTTCTTTCAAGAAGTATTTTTTCTAGAAGAGAAAAATGCAGCACTTCGATTTGTATTTTATATGTTTACGTATATGATTCGTCAAGGGGTCAAAAGCGATGAGGAACTTTTTTCATCAAAGTGAGCGGAAACTTTTTACCCTCTGAGGGATTAAAACAGAAGGAAAATTTCATTGAAAGGGACCCTCGTTAAGGGTTCAAAAGTAAAGGATACTTTTTTTCCCCTCCTTTCAGGATTTAAAAGTGAAGGTAAATTTTTTTCACCAGTGAGTGGTCAGAAGTGAAGGGCAACACTTTTTTCACAAATCGGAAAGCTTTATCCCTTTTTTCACTGCTTGAATATTTAACGTGCCATGTACAGATAACTCATCTAGTTACTATAATTCGTTGACTATCTATGCGTCTATATTAGCAAAACTCAAGAACTGTCAGAGCTATGACCACGAAATTCTCAATTATTATGGGACGCTAGAGCAGGTTTTCAGTAAATGAGGTTTTAGAGGAGGGAGGGGGATCAATTCACGATCAAGATTTATGCCAAGTTGATCCCTCAGTTTGCGTACCAAAATATTTACAATAATTCACCGAATGTCCGTAGGTCTGTGTTAGCAAAACTCAAGAACTAGCAGAGCTATGGCCATGGCCACCAAATCGGTTACAAATTAATTAGCTAGTTGGTTTTTAAAAATTGCTCACCAAAATAAGTTTTAGGAGAGATATTCAAATTACAATATGAATTTAGCCTAAATTAGCCCATCAATCGGTTACGTTGACGCTTACCTAAAAATTGACATTTACTTTATTTCACAAAATTTTTCTCCTTAACGTCTGTGTTCGCATAATTTAAGGACGGCTAGAGTAATAGCCACCATTTATTGTGGTTACTAACAAGACCCCGGGGCATGTTTATCGCATATTACTCTTAGAAAGATTAATAAAAAAAATTGATAATTTGAGGCTGCTTTCGCGTTCTCCCCAATAAAAATAATCTGATCCATCCATTCCATCTAATATTTTAAAAAGTTTGATTCCGTTTATCAGTATGCGACAACTAAGTAGTCAAAATTGTACTATGTGGCAAGAGGTTTAGAATTAAGGTACCCTTAAAAAATCACTTTTAGTCTCTCATTAGAGCCAAAGGTCCCATTGTAGGTCCTGTGCAGGAACTAGCTGGAAAAAGTAAAATATGAACACAGGAAACTCAGCAGTCTCGGCCGACTTATAAAAGGGGTTTTCCAATAATGGCGGTACTATTTTGACATTAGTTTCCTGTATACTCGGAAATACAAATACATTTTAGAACATATAAATTAATCCTCACCTAAAAATGGAGGAATTATTCCTAACTTGATCAAATTACACAAAAAGAAACAACATATTTTCTAAAACTATTTTTTTCTAACAAAACAATTAGAACTTTACTGTTAATTGTCTGATTATTTCCAGCAATAAAGTTACATTGAATAAAACAACGATGTATTTTACCCAAATGTCATTCTCCACAACAATTGATGATGATGGTACTAATGCATTTTTTTAATGCTGTACTTATAAAAAGTTTGCGGACATTGGTACTCATTTTCCCCTTCGATAATTCACACCCTGTATCTGTGTATTCATTTGATCTAGTCGCAATAAAAGCACTGCACAGCAACAGGTAGTAATAATCGGTTACCGTCAATTTTATGGGAATAATGTTGGAATAATTAGAATGAGTGTCTTTTTGGCTTGAGGCTCAACCCCGAGACCGCAGGTTAGAGAAAAAAATAAAAAGTAGTTAGTGTACTGCGTCAGTCTTAGAGATAGATGAGCTAGAAAGATAAGATCCAATCACAGTGAACTTAAACGAGTACGTTACGTGACTCTTCACTCAACTAGCGTCTTCATAGTAGCATGCAATTTTTGTTAATTGGCATGCATCTTGACTGCAATCAGCCGACAAGTTACCAGTTGCAGTTAAGCCATGAGATTAACAAGTATCATCAAGTTTATTACAACATTTATGACTGATCGCAGAAATACAATACAAAAAACAAAAACAAACGAAAAACGAAAAAAACAAAAACAAACACAAACGACAAAAACATCCACAGATCAAAACCTTGATTTATAGCGGATCTTAAACATACGCAAAAATTACTGGAAACATTTATCAAAATAGTCAGTTGATCAGAAGTAAAAGACTACTTTAGTATGTTTTAGTTTAGCTTGGATAAGTAAGTAATACCATTATTAAACAACGCAGTTATGGTTCACTGCGTTTGCGTTTTGGTTATCTCAACTTTTCCGCCAACACAGTAGAATCATTGAATGAGAATTGAATGTCCATCTTTACTTTTATACTCCAAGGATCAACGTTAACAGCTTATTTGGTTGAAAAAAAAATAAACAAAAAATACTATATTTAGATCTGAACCATTCATTGAGAACAGAGGCATACGAGCCAGGGGGCAATTGCCCCTCAAATTCGGACTGAACAATGTGAAATTTCGGGCTAAACCGTGTATACTTTCGAGCAAATCAAGCCCTTTGCTCCCCTTAACCAAAAAGATCCCATTCTTCTAAATAGTGAAGCCTCGAACAAGTAGTAAAAATGAAAAAAAAGCCTACCCTACCAATCCTAGACATCCTGGGTTTTAGTGAAAATGCAGCGGGCGAAAATCTTGTCCAAGGCCTTGTCGTTCGCTGCTACTAAAGCTTGGACTATAATCAATTAATTAAAGAATCATTATCTCTTGTCTGTTTACTGTACGCTGGGAGCATCAGCAAAGACAACAGCTCATACGTACGTAAAAAAAAAGTAGTAAATAAAAGTGTGTGTAGAGGTGGGTGGACCAAACGAACGAACTCATAGAGATTCAGTTCATCAACAACGAGGTGTCAAACTTAAACATGGGGAATGAGACGTATCAAACTACGATATATTCATTTTAAAACTCGAACTGACATCGGTTGGTTAAAAAAAAAAAAAGAATATTCATAACTGCATGGACTAAAACAGATACCTTGCTCAGTGCTCTGAACGTTCGAGAACAGAACAGTAACATCTTGTGGGTTATACGGTTGTTATTGTCAGTTGTAACAACGTAATCATCAGCACTAACATCAACATCAAGGAATTTACCCGAATATTGACGACAAAACAAACAAACCCCAAAACAAGAAACAAACGAGTAGATCATCATCTTCTTCAACTAGTGATACAAAAATAAAAAATGGCCAAAAATCGAGCGCCAAGTTTATGCATTCAATGGAAAAACAACTTTTTATATTAATAATAATTTAACAAAAATAGCATACCACTGACGGTGACCACTACTACAAACACCAGCTGGTAGACTAGACTTAATTTTCCCTAAGGTTTTATCCGCCTGAATAAAGACACGATCTTTTTTTCTCCTTGGATAGGCGATTTTGATTTTTTTAGAGTTTATTGATTATCAAGAGATAGCTTCTAAGGGGAAAAAGTTGATTTATTTGATTCGTTATACAACCAAAACAAAAACAAAGATCTCACCTTGACCTTCAACATAATTTTCTGACCTCTTTCATTTTACTATTTTTTTCCTCAAGTGAAGTTAGGAGAATTTGAATATCAGCGGTGTGGCAGTGCGGCATTTGTTCTAATTTGACCCTGATAAAGGGAATTACAAATCATTTCCACTGGACGACGATAAAATCAATATATTCTTAATGATGCAAAGGCTTAAATTAAACTCAAATTATACTTGTACGCATAAATATTCGCTGTGGATAATTAGTGTTAGTATGAAAATTCTCTCTAAACAGATAGGATGTGAGGGGCGTACCCAGATTTGGGAATGGAAATAAATGATTGGTCAAAATTAAGACATGACGTCACAGTCACGCGCAATGGTCTACAGTCGTCCCTTCTGCAGAATCAAAACAAAACTCCATGTTGGTTGTTACATTATCGCTAAAAGAATGTAAACACGGAAAAAAGATTCGCCTAATACAATATTAACATCCGTTTTTCTACTTATAAACTCGACTCAAGGTTACTAAGGTAAGTTCTTATCATATTCTGATCATTTCTATTACTTGTCATTCCCGAAATAAAATTGTAGTCAGGTGGTTTTTTCACGGTGTGTATTTGCTTCTTCGGAACCGAAAAGATATGTTTCTTTATTTTCATGTAATTTCGAACAAAACGATTTGCAAGGATCGTTTGATTTTTCATTTTTATCGCATTATTTCATTATGTCACTTTTTGAATAAGATCGGATTATCTTTCTTTCAAATTATAGTTTGCTGTTGTGATTTTTCTTGACACATCCAGCTAACTTATTTATTTTTATTGAAACCTTTTTGTGACCATCAACTCACACTTGGTTCAAGGTCCACCGAAACTTTCATCTAGAAAGTATCTGAAAATGCTTTTAGTAAATTTTAGATCGAAATTCATCTTAAAAATCAGTATCAATCCATTATCAGATAATTTTTGTCATTTTTACTAGTGATTAAAGGCTTACGACTTAAATCAGTGCAAACCACTTCCTTTCTACCAATAATTCAATAATTGTTTACTGTGAAACATGCTCGGAATTTTCGTTTTTATTTTTCCAGCTAAGGCAGCTGTATCATTTTCTTCTAGAAATTTCTTTAGTACGTGACGATGAGTTCATTGGACCCGATTGCATTGTTTGTCAATGTTATCATCTCTCTTCAGTATTAAATTTTGGGTTGAAAAAAGAAATAAACTGAGCTTTTTAAAAATAAAGTTGCCCAAAATTTCTAAATCTTCACAATTCAGTAGCTTCTGGAACTTTTGATAGCTAAAATATTCTTGATTACTCTCCCTTCGACCAAATTCGTATGACTGGAGGAAATCGTTATGTAACCAATGTTTTTATTTTTAAGAAGGGACGCACGAGGAAGATCAAGAATGTGCACCAGCCTTAAGGGTTCAATTCTAACTTGTTGATGTAGTTGGACCTTTCATGCTGAATGAATAAGTTATTTGTTCTGCATTACAAAAAAGTAGAAGTACACCATTTTTAATACTACTTGTGCTTTTAGTGGCAGTATGTAGGTATTGTTATCAGAAGTAGTACAACTAATACTACTAATAACAACAACAACTCCAACTGTTCTTCTTCAGTATCTATGGGTACTACTTTTTTGTATACTAAAACTAATCCTAAATAACTAGGACTACTACCTCGCAATGTTGTTGAAATGCAATTGTTTATTTTTCTATTAATAAAAAAAAACCTTTGAAGCATTTAATTTGCCGTGTGTTTTCTTTTAGCAATAAAAAAAACTCCTATTTTTGAAAAAGTAGATGTCAGCCTTCTTTATACGGACCCCATCGTCAGCTGAATTTTCAATAATAGTAGAACTGCAGTTCTAGTGCCGTAGTATGAACTGGAAAATGAATGGGTAAACTTGATATAGTATTTATTACCAGTTGTTAGGTTGCGAAAGAAAACATCGACGTTCTTTTCCTTTTTTCTTTCTTTTTCGCCTTTGCGAGCGAAGTTGGAAGAGGTATGTGCTATTATTCGCTTTCATTCTTGTTAGTCCGTTTGATGTCCGTCCGCACAATATCTCCAAAAGTTCTCAATGCATGTCAATGAAATTTTGTGGAAGGGTGGATCGTGTGCTACTGAAGAAATGATTAAATTTGGGGGTAGACCCACGAATTCGTTTTCTATTGAGATTTTATTAGTTTTTAGGAAACGAGATTTAAAATGAACCACTAACACTAACAGTTGAAGGGTAGATTTGAATTTAAGGGAAGTGACTCAATATTTGTACATTCAAAGTTCTCTCCTTTGTTTTCGATTTTTTCAATTTGCGTTCAGTTTTATAGAGTTGTACGGCATAAGTAGGCGCTCTCTTAGTGCTTTCTAGTTCATTTTCGAATCGGTTACACCCCTCAATGAAATGATGATTATTATTTAGTTCAGGTGATATTTCTGTTCAAAGAACAGTGCAAATGTTATGAAGAAAAAGTAGATTATTGATCCTGAAAAATGTGTTTCTTTCCCTTCTATATCCTGTAGTCATTAGGAAAATCAGAAAGAAAAGTTCGAAATCCTGCGCGGCAAATGCAGCCTATTTTGAATTATTGGATTACCACACTGTTCCGGACTCCTTATTTACATTTCATTAAAAATTTTTATGAGTTTTTTTTCTAATCCAACAAACTGGTGTCCATTTCATTTAACTTTTCTCAAACATTCGAAACGCGCATGCGCGATCATGCTACAAAATAAAAGTTTATTATTGAATTCATTAAAGTTTATGAAAACACTAAACTTCATTTTCATTTCTTATGGTATAAAAACCCCCCAAAAAACATTGAGTTTCAAAGACAGCATTCTGCTCTTTGCCAACCCATACATAAATGATCTGGAACATGGATTATATTTCCTGCATGAATAAACTCTAACTCGAACTACTGGCACTTCATCAAAGGAATACATGAATAAGTCGCGCGTGTGATCATCAGAGTATAACCATTTGTAAAGAAAATGTTTTGATTTCATTTACTTTCTTCTGCTTTTAGTACTATTTTGGAACCATGAAACCTTCGAAATAAAATTGAATTTACTCAACATTTAATAGTAATCAACATAATCTCAGATTTTCTTCTAAAACTAACACATTTTCTCATAATTTCTTCAAATAGTTACTTAAATTACTAATTTTTATCAATCGAAAAAATGTTTTTAATTTTTACAAAATACTTTTTAAAAAAATGTTAATGGAAAAAGCATCTCCAAAAGAAAATGAGTTTAAAAAAAAAATATTGAACAATTTCTGTGATCCACGTCAGAAATCAATTGGACATTTTCATTCATTTAAGTCAACATTGAAATATGGTTTATGGGCAGATTGTCAACTGCCAGATTGTCTGAACTGTTACAATAAGTACAACATCGAATTTTGTCAACGATTTTGTGTAATAATATTGGAAATTGAAGAATTAATATTTCATCAAAACATCTAGAATATTATCTTTTAATTCTTGTATTGTTAAGACTCTGGAAGTCGTAGACTCAGTAAAATAAAATTTTTGAAAAATATGAAACAAGTGGTATTTTCTTTAAATTTACCCCTTAGATTTTTTATAAAGCAAAAGCGCTGACTGTTGTTATATAAAAATGATATTTTTCATAGCAGAAATTTCAGATCTCCGAATGTCAAATTTACGTCATTTTAATGTTTACAAATGGACAACTTCCGACGCTGTTAACTTTTTGTAAATCTTCGATTCTATAGATTTTTCTCACAGAAAGATTATATCAGTTATTTCCTCGATCTTTCTTTAAAAAAAGAAGCTATTTTTGACGATAAAAATAATCCTTCCTTTATATTTGAGGCCTTTTCCCAGGCGTCAATTTGTTTTTATCGCTACTTATTATTAATGTTTGATCCTTGTGTTTGTTCGTGCCTCTTCTCCGCTAAAACCGCTAGGCCGATAAACCTGATATTCGACATAGATAATCAATGGAAATCGATATCCCACATAGGCTAACCTTTGAGGTCACCAGAGGTCATTCTCTAGTCAATCTTCGGTTCAATAATTCAGAAAAAAAATGTGAAAGGATGTCCGACATTCATTCTTCTCATGTATGGCACAAACATTCCCCCTTTTTTTTTTTCCTTCATTTTTAACAATTTTTCGACCGCCCTTCTCCATGTTCACGGTAACTCTTCAACAGTGTTAAGTAGCAGTAATACAGCCGTTCTCAAATCATGTGCCTTCCCTTATTCAAACTCAACAACTGAAGCCGTGGTCAGATTCACCCCTTTCTTTCCCTATTGGGAACTAATGAACCGATTAGACCAGATCAGTGTTGAGATTTCTTTTTAAAATTTGGCGGGCGGTTGTGAAAATTTACGAACTACCATAAGTAACTTAAGTCTAATAAACCTTGCATGTATAGTACATTACTTACTTATATTACCTTCATTTCATAGGTAATTCTATTCATAACAAGCATGGTTGCACTTGGGTCAAACTCCCTTGCTTCATTCAAAGTCTAAAAGGTAAACAAAACAGAATTAATTTCTCCATACAATATTATTCCAAAATGACGTGTCCCATTTGAAGTTCTCTTTTAGTAGTTCCTGTGAATATAATTTGAAAACTTTAATTTGGCTTTAGAAGTGGAAGTGAATTCGCCATTGATTTTGCGTACATCACATTGTCACTGTTATTCGTGCATGACGTCACTGGTTTTTGGTCTGGTCATTGCCGCCTTTTGTTGTTGTTGTTATATACGAAAATAAAGTCAAAACTCAATAGCAGGTGTTTGAAAATTGTTTCTAAGCTAAGGCCAAGAACGCATTATTATTTTTTTACTCATTAAATTGTATTACTTAGATTTATACATAATTTCATTTCTAACAGACCTTTCTAAAAGTTCTATAACAAGTTTAATGCTTGCAAAATTGGAGGGCCGACTGTAGTTTTTTCTTCATTTCTTTATGATGAAATATTTCAATCATTTTTATTCATTTTTGACCACTATTCTCCTTCATCTTTCTTTCTGTGTTTTCTTATGTTTAAAGTTGCTTCAACTGTGAAGGCCGAAGAAAGTATTGATGATTTTCTCCAAATTTGCTTTGTAGCTGCTTTCAATCAAACCTTTTACCTTACAGGTTTCAAATGCAGTTGGGGTTTTATCAAATATTTAGCTGCAATGTCGAGTTGGCTCATTAATTTCTGTTGTCAGTAAGACCTTTCAGAATCAGTTTTCATTAACACGAAACTCTATCTGAACATATTTAGAAATGAACCCATCCCACCCTAGAAAATAAATTCCAACTTCACAACACAAGTAAGCGAGAGACTTCAACGGCGGACAGAAAATAAGTCCTGATTTATTGTTACATCATTGATCAAACCAAACCTCATCAAAGCTATATTCCTCCCCCTCCCCAAATGACATTCTCACATACATAACGAACGTTTTACTCATCATAGCTTGAATGCGCCAGCTATTTCATTCAAAAATTCTTATTCCAGTTTTTGGATTTCAATGGCCAGGAACCTCCATTAATTTTTAGAAATCTCTATAGATTATCATTTGATCTCTTGTTTTCTTACATCCAAGGTTTTCTCTCCCTGACAATGCCGGGTACCCTAGCTTGTAAGTTTATAAATATGGCTAAATATTTACCAAAAGGAAATTGACTTTCCTAAAAAAAAAGCCTCTGACATGTATAAAATATAATTTTATCATCAAAATAGTTGTTATAATCCAGGTTGGAGAAAAACTGATATGACATTTCTTCAAAAAAAATCTACAGAATTTGAGATTTACAGGAAATTAACAGCTTGAAAGTTGTCCATTATTGACATAAATTTAGTGATTTTCAAAAAAAAATTCACTTGATATTAAAAAAAAATATCTTATTGATTCTCTGATATCTTGTGTTTTAAAATATAAAGAAATCAAAAATAATGATGTCCTTAGTATTTGAAAAAACAATTCTACAATATCCAATATTTTTACACAATTGTTGATGAAATTCGATTTAGTACTTATTATAATATTTAGACATCTGGGTTTAGATAAAGTGAACAGTCACCTAAAATACAACCTAAAATAGGTCCCTAGCTTTACATACAAGTAGTTTTTGTGAGTAACTGAGGAGCGTTGGTTATTTGCTTAGAAAAATAGAACTTTTGTTTTACTGTAAAACCGCAACCTCATTTTGTGAATTCTTTCATTTTTTTATCATTCTTGAGCTTTTTTTTTTTTTTTTTTTTTTTTTTTGCTAGGAAGAAAAAAAAAACTTAAACTTCTTCAAAACCATTTTTTTATCAATTATAATGTAGAATTGCTCCTTTTTTTCAAGTCAGTGTTATTTACATTGTTATCGACAAAACCCCCCCCAAAAACGGGTGGAAAGAAGAGGTTTTACTGAATGGAGATGAATGATAACTGAACGAAGCCATATTTGAGGCTTACGATTGAAATTGAACCTTTTTAAAGATACACTCTACTATTTTAGCTACTTTGCATTGGTTTTCATGAGTTTTATCAGCTTTTTGTTGAGATTTGCAGAGTCAAGGAGATTTACTGAATGGAAATATATAAGAACTGAAGGGACTCTTATTAAGAGTTCATGATTAAAATGAAACCTTTCAAAAGATATACTCTTTGAATGATAATGAGAGATGTTAGTGCTAATTTTGCTTATTGGAGGGAAGCATTTTTTACTCTCATTAATCATCTACTCTGATTCATTGTTTAATTTTGAAAAAATAGTCATTGAAATTTTAAATGTTGATATTGATGTGTAAAAACTTTTATTAGTTTAAACTGGTTTGAACACAAATAGAATTCGAATCATCAATTATTAAACCTGATAATGATTAAAATAAAAGAGAAATGATTTTTCATCAAATTGATAAATGAAACATAGATACTAAGCCAAATAATAACCTCCGGTTCACACTCGTGATGATGACTACTTACATGTCTAATATACAGAAATTTGAATACAAGCCAAGTAAGTACATGAGACACTGTGGGGGATTTTCCAAACTTTTTTGGTCTTCATTACATTCTAAGTTAATGCAAATTGATTGTTGTTAATCAGGCTAAACCCCCATGCTAAAATTTGCTAATTTCATTTACTCAATAGCATTGGAAGATGGTAAGCATTAGTGTTATCCATTGCAAGATAACCCTTTTCTTCCATGCAAGATGTAATCCATTGCGTGTTAAAAGCCCCTGATTCTCCAATAGAACTATGTTGCTGTCAATCACACTCGAATAAAAATTTTATTGAGTTAGCCATAGAACTTCAGTGGTGGAATTTTCCAACATCCACAGTTAATGGGTTGATGGGGCTTTTGAAATTTTCATTTTCGTATTGCAAAAAATGGACTTTATCATAAGTACAAGGCTAACAAATACCAGCATTCAACATTCTTGGACTAAACGTGCAGAATGCGCCAATGGAATTAAGCTCCGAATGAAAATCTGGCTCTGGTTGACTTATTGCAAAAGCCCACAACAAATTTTTGCATTTTTAAGTAATTTATGAATGGCTCATCAGTAGTGGCTTTATAAATTACTGGATACATGAGGTAGTT
>OY735203.1:14539390-14541293 GCA_963457665.1 Thysanoteuthis rhombus
ATATATATATGTATGTATATATGTGTGCATATATATATATATATATGTATGTATATATGTGTGCATATATATATATATATATGTATGTATATATGTGTGCATATATATATATATATATGTATGTATATATGTGTGCATATATATATATAATATGTATGTATATATGTGTGCATATATATATATATATATGTATGTATATATGTGTGCATATATATATATATATATGTATGTATATATGTGTGCATATATATATATATATATGTATGTATATATGTGTGCATATATATATATATATATGTATGTATATATGTGTGCATATATATATATATATATGTATGTATATATGTGTGCATATATATATATATATATGTATGTATATATGTGTGCATATATATATATATATATGTATGTATATATGTGTGCATATATATATATATATATGTATGTATATATGTGTGCATATATATATATATATATGTATGTATATATGTGTGCATATATATATATATATGTATGTATATATGTGTGCATATATATATATATATATGTATGTATATATGTGTGCATATATATATATATATATGTATGTATATATGTGTGCATATATATATATATATATGTATGTATATATGTGTGCATATATATATATATATATGTATGTATATATGTGTGCATATATATATATATATGTATGTATATATGTGTGCATATATATATATATATATGTATGTATATATGTGTGCATATATATATATATATATGTATGTATATATGTGTGCATATATATATATATATATGTATGTATATATGTGTGCATATATATATATATATATGTATGTATATATGTGTGCATATATATATATATATGTATGTATATATGTGTGCATATATATATATATATATGTATGTATATATGTGTGCATATATATATATATATATGTATGTATATATGTGTGCATATATATATATATATATGTATGTATATATGTGTGCATATATATATATATGTATGTATATATGTGTGCATATATATATATATATATGTATGTATATATGTGTGCATATATATATATATATATGTATGTATATATGTGTGCATATATATATATATATATGTATGTATATATGTGTGCATATATATATATATATATGTATGTATATATGTGTGCATATATATATATATATATGTATGTATATATGTGTGCATATATATATATATATATGTATGTATATATGTGTGCATATATATATATATATATGTATGTATATATGTGTGCATATATATATATATATATGTATGTATATATGTGTGCATATATATATATATATATGTATGTATATATGTGTGCATATATATATATATATATGTATGTATATATGTGTGCATATATATATATATATGTATGTATATATGTGTGCATATATATATATATATATGTATGTATATATGTGTGCATATATATATATATATATGTATGTATATATGTGTGCATATATATATATATATATGTATGTATATATGTGTGCATATATAATATATATATGTATGTATATATGTGTGCATATATATATATATATATGTATGTATATATGTGTGCATATATATATATATATATTATGTATATATGTGTGCATATATATATATATATATGTATGTATATATGTGTGCATATATATATATATATATGTATGTATATATGTGTGCATATATATATATATATATGTATGTATATATGTGTGCATATATATATATATATATGTATGTATATATGTGTGCATATATATATATATATATGTATGTATATATGTGTGCATATATATATATATATATGTATGTATATATGTGTGCATATATTATTATTTATATATATGTATGTATTATATGTGTGCATTATATATATAT
>OY735203.1:14551493-14586493 GCA_963457665.1 Thysanoteuthis rhombus
AATTTTGTTTACCTTACAAATTCAAGTAATTATGTTTCACAAAATTTATGTGCTATGTATAAGTTATATGAAATTTTTTTTACATGATGCATTCTTTAATCTTTCTTTTTTTTGGTGCTTTCTGAACTCGAGTCTGGCACAATCAATGATATTTTGGGACATTCTAGATTTGTGAGATGTGTTTCTTTTGGGTCAACTATTATAAATCCAGAACAATATACTCAAAAAACATAACCAATATCAAATTCAAATACATGCTCCAAGCTTTGTGTTCATTGATATTTCTTGCAAATACAGCATTGAGATAAGATATTATAACAAGTTTTATCCATTATTTTAAGCAGTTATGCAATTTCTACGTGGAAGAAATATCAAATTTGGGTTCTTTACCCATTATTTTACTGATATACTTTTAAGACTTTCCTTATGATTTTTACATTTTGGCAAGTGTTAATGTTTGTTCGCATTATGTGTATTGCATATACGCTATATAGAAACATATTGTTGTATTGATAGTTAATTAAGGTGGGATAATTAACAGTTGAATCCAGGAAGTGTTCCTTTCCATGGATGGACAATGATATAAATTTTTAGTAGTGATAATCAGTGAGAGAGTTCAATAACTGAAAATGATGAAACATGAGATGTTTCTTACTTTATACATATCATATATGTATATGTGATATGTATGCATATATATGTATATGTGATATGTATGCATATATATGTATATGTGATATGTATGCATATATATGTATATGTGAGGTGTATGCATATATATGTATATGTGATATGTATGCATATATATGTATATGTGATATGTATGCATATATATGTATATGTGATATGTATGCATATATATGTATATGTGATGTGTATGCATATATATGTATATGTGATGTGTATGCATATATATGTATATGTGATGTGTATGCATATATATGTATATGTGATGTGTATGCATATATATGTATATGTGAGGTGTATTCATATATATATATATATATGTACGTATGTGTGTGTATATATATGTACATATGGGTGTGTATATATATGTACATATGGGTGTGTATATATATGTACATATGGGTGTGTATATTTATGTACATGTGTATATATATATATATATATATATATATATACATATGTATGTATATATAAATGTGTGTGTGTGTATATATATATATATATATATATATTTCTGTATATGTGGGTATGTATTTATATATATATATATATATATATATATATATTTGTGCATATGTATGTGTGTATATATATATATATATATATATATATATATATATATTTTCATTTATTGATGTGAGTTGAAGTATCATAAAACAGGTAACTCCTAAGAGTTGTATAAAGATTATTAGATTTGTAGAAATATTTTGAAATATTTTTTTCCAAAAATGATTTTGTTACTAATCTCTATACAAATATTTATTCCTATTGGTGCATATATATATATATTTATATATATATATATATATATATATATATATATATATATATATATATATATATACAATGTGTACTGTAAAGAGTGAGACAGACTCGGGAGTAAAGTGTTTAAAGGTAAGGTTTATTAATTCTTACATGTAAATGGTCCAGACATGTTTCGGGATTTTTACCATCTTCAGTGGTGTATGCTGTGTGAGTATGTATTTAAAGTTCCCATGTGGAACCAGAGTCTGCTATCAGGAGCTTTGCCTTGTGGGTAAAATATATTATAAGGGCTGCTGGAGGCTTCCTGCTGAGTGAGAGAAAGTCCAGTTAGGTATCAAGTCTTTGGTTAAGCAGCAGCTGTTGGTCTTGGGGAGGGCAGAATGTGTCAGGGTAGGGTGGGAGTGATGTGGAGTTAGATTTTTTGGTATGTTAGGGATAGTGTAAATGGAGGGGTGGTGAGGTCAAGGAGCTACATAACCTGTTGAAACATGCCAAAAATATAGCTATAGCTGTAGTGAAATTTATTAGAATATTCCATTTAGGTTTAAATAAGTTTGACAAAGTTTATTCTTGATTGAAAACCATTTTGCATTGCAAAAAGAAAAAAATAAGACCCATAACAAAATGCCTTCCATTTATTTAAATTGAAAGACTACAGATATCATATTTTGATTTTTGACATCTAAATTTATCATGCAGTTGAATTATTTAGATACTTAAATGTCTCAATTTGCATTTATAAACTTACTCTGTATCTAGATGAAAGAACAGAAATTAATTCAAGATGCTGGTTTTAGAGTTAGGCTGAAATTCTTCTAAATTTGCAAATTTAAGGCTTGTATAATGAATAAATAACAATATGGCATTGATGAGTGGCAGAAATATTGACAGTGCAGCATTGAAAGGGTTTAAAATGGAATTGGCAGTTTGAAACAACCAACAAAGATGAATTTTTCCATTGAGCATCCTGAAATATTGGATGTGTATGCAAATGGAACGGAAATAAAGTAGAGTTTTGCATTTCTGATGGATAGTATAGACTGAAATAGAAATTGTAATTTGACAGAGGGAGAGATGTTCGCATTGCAGGTACAGAAATTTACTGAATTCTGTAGTGGTTAGAAGAAGCATATCTATGGATTCGTTGGGGGGTACTTGGCTCCTTGAGTAGCCCCCCCTCCAACATTTGTCTGTAGAAATTTAGTTGGTGAACCCTTATTCACAAAGTTTCCTGGGCTCCTTTCCATCAGGGCATTATTGAATAGCACCCCTCCCTCTATGCCACTGATGGGTGGAAAGATTCTTTCTCTTGTATCTCAAGTAGGGAGAGCCTGTCTGCCTTGAAAGTCGATATTCAAGATTCTAGCTTTCATTTGGCCTTGAACACTGACTACAAGAACTGCCATTTCCATAAATTGTAAAAAGTCCAAGATTGATAGAAGTATAACTAATAAGCATTGCCTGGAATAAATATATAATTCTTATATTAATTATAAAATCTGGGTTATGACCACTTTTTGTTAATAGCAAAGGAAATTAACTTGCAAGCATAATATTATTGTGCCTAGTCCTTCTGCAGCTACTAGTGTTTTGTGTACTAGTTAATTTTTATTGACTGAAGTTATAGCATAATTAGTTTGATTGCATGTTTGTGAAATCAAACTATTGTTTCTCTATATATTTTTTATTCATTCTTATTCCAATTCTGATGCTGCCTACCTTCCTGAATTTTTCGAAATATCAATGCCATTCCAGGGCTAAATTGTACACTTTAATACTTTGGATTGGACTTATATACATTTTTGAAAAAAATAATTCTCCGAAGTTCTAAAGTGAGGGTTCTCTAAACCCAAGCTTCTGGTTCACATGATATCTTTAAAATTTCTGAATGATTTTCAATCAAATTTTGTTTGGGGATGGGCAATGAATTAAGAAAGAAGAGTCTACATTTTGAGGGGGATCTAGGAATTTTCAGTTACCTCCCCCTGCATTCAAGCTATATGTGGACAGCACAATATCTCAAAAAAAATCTCATTTAATTTCATTGAAATTTTCTGGACAATGAGCCAAAGTAGTAGTGCTTAAATTTTAGGGTAGATCCAAGAATTTTTCACAGTCATCTACCCTACATTGTAGCTATGTGTACTCATCTCAATAAACCATTTAGGAGTCTGTAAAACATATATATATATATATATATATATATATATATATATATATATATATATATATATATATATATATATATATATATATATATTGACTAAAATATAATATATATATATATATATATATATATATATATATATATATATATATATATATATATATATATATTGACTAAAATATAATATATATATATATATATATATATATATATATATATATATATATATATATAGATATATATATATTGACTAAAATATAATATATATATATATATATATATATATATATATATATATATATATATATATATATATAGATATATATATATTGACTAAAATATAATATATATATATATATATATATATATATATATATATTGACTAAAATATAATATATATATATATATATATATATATATAGACTAAAATATGATATATATATATATATATATATATAGACTAAAATATGATATATATATATATATATATATAGACTAAAATATGATATATATATATATATATATAGACTAAAATATGATATATATATATATATATATATAGACTAAAATATTATATATATATATATATATATATATATATATATATATAGACTAAAATATTATATATATATATATATATATATATATATATAGACTAAAATATAATATATATATATATATATATTTATATAGACTAAAATATAATATATATATATATATATATATATATAGACTAAAATATAATATATATATATATATATATATATAGACTAAAATATAATATATATATATATATATATATAGACTAAAATATAATATATATATATATATATATATATAGACTAAAATATAATATATATATATATATATATATATAGACTAAAATATAATATATATATATAGACTAAATATATATATATATATATATATATATATATATATATATATATATATATATATATATATATAGACTAAAATATAATATATATATAGGCTAAAATATAATATATATATATATGTATATATATATATAGGCTAAAATATAATACATATATATATGTATATATATATTGGCTAAAATATAATATATATATATATATATATATATATATATAGGCTAATATATAATATATATATATATATATATATATATATATATATATATATATATATATATATATATATATATATACATAAGCTAAAAATCACCTCAAGACTAATTGTCTTGTAGTGATTTTTGGCCTATGTTTTTATTTTTTCAATATTTTAATCAATGCTACAAAATAATGACATACGTGTATTTACTTGGAAATACTTTTTTATTAATCTAGGCTCTACCAGCAGTTTTACAGCTTCAAATGATGACCATGACTCTAATGAAGGTGATCTCATGTCTGATGACTCCAGTGAATCTGGTGCCGATGAAGACTACTTCTCTGATGCAGGTAAGCTCTAACCATTTACCCAAAAAATGATTCTATAAAAAAAAATAGTGTACAGAATCTTGAAATGAATTTTTATATCTTTTACAACACATCATAAATTATGAAGCGCATGGTAACAAAACTTCAGTCTGATTGTGAATAGCAAATTTCTGTGTGTAGGCAGGCCCCCAGAGCATCATTTCAATATTCCTCAACAAATTCAGATAAGACATAAAAAATATATCTCAAAGTACTTCTTTTGTTTTTTGAAAATTTCCAAAGTAGAATTTTAGTGGAATGTTACAAGTTTATGTTAAATTGACCCCTTTATTTGCTTTTTGAAAATTCTGACTTTTTTAATAAAATCAACCCCAAACAAAAGATGAGAGAAGTCACTTATTCATCAATGACCCCCCCCCCTTTTTTTTTTTAGATATTTCTTTGGACTGCAGATTGCGCAGACATACTTACCGGAAATTGACACTCAACAAATAAAAATCACCAAAATCATATGGAATTCAATTTTTTGTTGGCATCTTTGTGAGAAGAAAAATTGAAGAAAAATCATTTCTGTTCACTAAATAGAACTGGAATATTTTTCAAAACAAGATTGTATAAAATATTTAAGCAATGTAAACAAACACAAACCATAAATTCAACAATGTGTCTACCATCTGAGGTAGTAGAAGAAGGAGGAAGAAGGGCAAGTAGCCTTTCTTTGATTTGTTTGATTCTCATACTTATAAAATATTGTGATGTTGGAATATTCTGTAAATACTATTTCCAATAAAAATCATGAATGGCCAGTTTCGGCTTTTTAAATTCAGACCACGTACGTTCTATTATGACATCATTAGCATCTGTTGGAAAAAATTCATCAGATTTCTTTTGATAAAGTCACACCTTTTAATGACATCACACCTCTTCCTTCCTTCCTATTTCTGTTGTTTACCGTAGCTGGGATCAACAAACTGAAAAGTGTCTTATGGAGGTGTGTGGACACATCTAAAAATTAGACTTGTTTCATTCTTTTAATAGGTGTGAGATATTAAGATTGTGTCATTATAATGTACCTATGCTTAATTATCAAATCAGATAATTTTCAAAAGATATTGCTCTTGGGAATTTTATATATATATATATATATATATATATATATACATATTGTTTTTCGCTAATTCCAATTGGAAGATATTTTTTATGGATGGCTTCAACAGTAATTAAGTCTCGCCTATCATATGACTTCTGGTCATTAGAAAGAAACTGAATAGAACACATTATTCATTGTTGTCTTTTTACTATAAACATCAATAGTATTTGTTGTCACTGCTGCTGCTGTTTATTGACATGTATTGACCCATGATGATGGATTATACAACTATTAAAAAAGGATTTTTTCATTGTTTTCATGCTGAAAGTGTTGTTTTCTTTTTGTACTGTTCAGTTGAGAAATGATGAAACTAATCAATTAGTGATTGAATTATTTCCACCAGAAGTATACTTTATTTTTAGTACATTTATAAATTATAGGGTTAGAATTTTTCTCAATTTTTCAAAACCTGTTGATAAAATGACATCAGAATGATTGATTTGTCTATCGGAAGTAAACATTGATTTTAAAACTCTAATTCTTCTTTGTAATTAATTGAAACTTGTTTTTCTTTTTTAGGATGATAATTTGGATTTTTTTTCTTTCTAGCAAAAACAAGAAAAAATCTTGAGAAC
Source organism: Thysanoteuthis rhombus (assembly GCA_963457665.1). Classification (NCBI taxonomy): domain Eukaryota; kingdom Metazoa; phylum Mollusca; class Cephalopoda; order Oegopsida; family Thysanoteuthidae; genus Thysanoteuthis; species Thysanoteuthis major. The sequence goes on from OY735203.1 coordinate 14,558,262, forward strand.
ATATTTTTGAAAATTTTAATTTCATTTCAATATGGATTGTTGAAATTATCAAAAGTTGCATGATAATACTGTTGTCATTTTGTACTTTGGTATACAACTGTTCAGTTGCTTATCAACTTGATTGCATTTTTTCAGAATTGAAAGTCATGCTGCATTTTGTAATGACTGGCTACTTTACAATCTGACCTTGCCAAATATTTAACATGTTTTCACTGATGTTTTGTGATTTTTTGTATCTAACCAATTTGTGTTTCAAGCCTCAAATCAATATCAGTAAATTTTTCTTACTAATTTGTTGCAGATTTTTTTAGTCTGAATATTGAGGTTTTTCATTCTGATTCTATTTAAATAAATTAGGGCAGTTGGTTTATTCATGAAAATCTGCAATATTGAACTATAAAGACATTAGTCAGCATTCAAGTAGACAAACAAGAGAGAATTTTCTTTCTCAGATTTGACATTCTCAAGGCAACATCCCTTGTGTTTGTTGAATTTATGCATCACTCTTATAAGAAATTTATTTTCTTGTTCCAAGTATAGCAATTTGATTGGTATGAAGTTATTTGACAATGAAAACAATAATAAAATGATTCAGAACAATTACCAGAAGTCACCAACCTCAAATTGAACTCTGATCAGTACATGAATAATTTTCCAGTCAATGAATAGCAATTGTCACCGTGATGAGCAACACTAAATCCCATACAATGACTAAGCTTCGTTTCCTTTTAGTCTCTGTCAGATCTACCATTTTATTTATTTTCCATTAATTTATTGTTTCTTATTATAAGTTAATATTCTCACACCCAAGTCCTGTGTCCATATATCAATATCTTTGCATCTTCCAGAAACGCATAGATTTAATACCTCTTGTAGATCTATCACTTTCCCCAAGGCTTTGCTCCTCCTATGGTTCTTGGTCATCATTATCACAGAACTTTCTTCTTCGCCATTTTTTTCTCTATTGGTTCAAGTTTAGGTCTCATTTGATCTGCATGAGCCAAAGTTCCTATTCCATTCCTTGTAATAATAGCAGTCCTTTTTCCGGCTTGCATGACAAAGTTCGGTTTTGCATCTTCATTTCTATTATACTACTATATTCAGCCTATGCAATTCAGACATTTTTATCTTATGTTCTGGCAAAGGGCAGTGGAAACCAAGTATTATTATAAGTCCTTTATGCGTCTATACATATATCAAGAAAATAATTCACATGAGCTGAATCTTATCAAAGATTATTTTCCAAACCTTTGTTTGAATATGCTTTTATTCATCCTCTTTTTTCTTTTCTTTCAATAGACTCTGCCCATAGTCAGAGTTCGCTGGGAAAGGAGACACAAGCAGGCTCAGCTAAGAAAAAAGAGAAGCAGTATTTTTGGCAGTACAATGTCCAAGCAAAAGGCCCAAAAGGTCAGAAGATGCAATTACTACCCCAAGATCAAGACCCTCATGTTCTCAATACATTTGAGGATCCTGTGTTTGAGCTTGGTACCACATCGAAGCTGGGTTTACGACACAGTGGCAAGGCTCGACGTGGAGATGGCAATGACATTTCCCCAAATCCAAGAAAACTTCATATGATTGGACTACAACTGAAGAAGTTGAACCATGACATCAATGAGTTTGTACCAACAAGCGAATTGCCAGCCAATTTGAGAAATAGGACAAGAAAAGAGAAGAACAAACTGGCTTCAAGGTATTTATTATCCATGCTAATAAGGTTGGAAGGAGGTTCCCCCAGTAGGCTTTCATAAAAATCTGTTTGTTACGTAGGAGTCTGAATGCATATATTGGGTATCTTTCAATTTAAATATAACAAAAATTTTCGACTAAAAAATAATGATTGACGTAGATGACATTCTGCTAGATCATCAATAATGATTGTAGAAAAGATTTTTACAATTAAGAATATCTTGGTGGCTTCTCAAAAAATGGATAAATTTTAATCATTTGTGGTGATAAATTTTCTTCATTCAAATAGTTTTTCAGACAATTGAACTTTTTTCTATGGCCTTCTTCAGATGTACTTTCTGAATGTGATGGTGGTAAACAAATTTTTCTCCAGTGGTGGCAACAATATAATGTTGGATTCCTGTGGTATCTTAAAGCTGTAATCAAAAGTGAAATAGGAAGATCTCGGATGGCTTACCATATCTGGAGAGAGAGAAGTGAACACTATCGTCTCTGGGAAGAAGCTCGGGTTATAGACCGGGAAAGCTGTTGAAAACTGAGAAAAATCAAAGAGGTAGCCCACATAACATGTCAACTAAGTGCAAAAGTCAGTTCAAGCTGTTGTGGCTTCTGCTACTCAACAGGGACAAGGTATGGAAATCCATTGATATCACCCAAATCCAGCGTTATAGTGTTGCTGCCGTTGGAGAAAAAATTCTGTTTATCTCATTTGGATAGTATACCTGAAGAAGTTTGTGGAATGGATCAGCCAGAACGTCATGTAAACAACACAAACTACAAGAAGGAATTCAATTGTCCAAAAAACTCTTTGAATATTAATGATCATTCTCATAACTGGACAAATATTCTTCAATTCTGAATTTCACGGTAAGATTTGACTTCTGTTGATCATGAAGCTCTTGCAGCCAAAGCAGCTGGGTGTAAAACAAGCTTTCTTTGGGATAGAGGGGTATGAGTTTATATCTCATAGGAAGCTTACTCTTTATTTCTGATTTGTGCTATTTGTTCACTGCTGTAGAGTGACAGCCCGAGTTTGGTTGTGATTTTAAAAAACAAACAAAAATTAAGGCAAATAGTATTTGAGATTAATACAGTGGATCACAATACTTCACCTAATAATAAAAATGAATAATGAAATTAGTATCTATTTTACCACAGATATATTAGTGTTTGCTTAAGTTCATAAGAAGAATAAATTGTTAGCAATGACTAAATCAGTATTGTGATGTGGGGTGGTGTTGCTTTTAACTCTGGTGTGTCTGTTGATTTATTGGCGCAAACTGGCTTGGATAGGCCCCAGACAAGGATTCTATAAATTGTTTTCATTGCTCTTTTGATTGGATAGAAAATATTATGTTCTTCCCTCAATTTTTATTATCTACTGGAACTTTGTGTTTCAATCTCTTGTGTTTCTAATTACTATACTTCTCATTTGACTTCTGGGAGAGCGAAGACATCACTACGTATAGATTTTGAGGAAGGAAGCAAAAAATGCTTCATTTGATAATACTGTAAACCCTCTTATTAATGGACCAATAATGAGGAGCAGGTATCTGTTAATGCCGATTGTCTGGTATTGCCAAATTATGTATAAGAAGTAATAGCAGAAACAAAACAATAAAAATAGCACAAATGCATACATGACTCAGTACATAGATATAGTTTACACTGTAAAAAAAAATTTGAAATAATTATAAATAATGGAAAGAAGACTAATCTTATTCTCTTGTAACTCCACACATTTCTCGGAAATACCAGTATCATCTGTTGATTAGGAGGCTATTATGAGTGATAACGTAAGAAACCAAAATAAATCCAGCAGTCATGAAGGGAGCTAATTAGTAAATACTGCCTCTTCTGAGAGTGTAAATAAAGAAGGTAGAGTCATGAAGACATGGTAGCCAAATTCGCTTTCTTAAAATCAAACGCAAATGTTCCAAAAATCAAAATATATAACTTCTATTCACAATATCACCCCTGCTTTTTTAAAAACAAATAGACAATACATCTATTAGAAATTGAAAAAACTGAATTGAAAATTAAATGCACATTTTTTTTTTTTTGCTACTTATACAATGGAAACACTCTCCTGGAAAATTCTGGTTATTTTGATTCTAATATGTCGATGCAGTAAGATTGTAGTTTATATTGTAATTCAAATGTATCAACCTTTCTATCTTTCTACTTTGAGACAAAATAAAAATTGAGAAATAAATATCATAAATGAACCCAATTTACAGGTTTCTGAAGGATTATTTGTATACAGAGCATTTGGTTTGGGAATTATCAATCTGAATTTATGGGGGGCCTTAAATCGGACATTATTTGGACAATTTTTGATGTCTGATTCATCTAAATTTTAATTGGATATAGCTGGCATCCCAGTGCCATATCTGCTGCCTATCAGTCATTTTGTGCACCAATGAACAAGACCAGCAATTTCAAGTATTGTAGTGGTGGACGGAATATTCGCAATGAATTTTGTCCAGTATTTCCATAATTCAGTGATAAAAGATCCGTTAATAAGAGGATTTACAATACTATGTTACTATATTACAAGAAGTTATTATTAAGCAGTCATACTTGAAATACCAGTAGTTGTATGGTTTATATATACTATTATTACTAAGAATAAAGTATGATCTAGTGTGGTATATTGTCCTCTGTAGCTCATCCTGATGACAATATCAAAATAAGAAACTTGTTTCTGCAGTTTTTAGCCTCCTGATTATACCAGTCCTTCCTCATTCTATGAGTATTTTTAAGTCCACTAATACTCCATTCTCTTTGTAGTTTATCCATTTGTTTACTAAAAATTGATGATATCCTGTGGTCTTTACATCTGATTGTAAAGTATATAATTATTTCTGTTGATTCTTTACAGAGCTTGTCGTTTGAAGAAAAAAGCCCAGCATGAAGCTAACAAAGTAAAATTGTATGGACTGGAACAAGAACATCGTGAGTCATTGAAATAATCTGCATTACATCAATGAATAAACTCCCTTATTAACTGACTTCATAAAAATGAGTTAATTATTGCTTGATGCATACTCCTACAACCTTATATGTTTGGATGTCTGAAGTTCTCATCAAATTCAAATTTTGAATTGAAAGAACATAATTCTTATGAGAAAAAATTTCTAGTCATTTACTCTATCCTTCAACTTCTTTGAAATTTTGTATTTTTATTTGATTGGAAAACTTGATAAATTTCAAAATAGAAAATAAAATGAAATTTCATGCCATTTTGACAAATAGCCACATTCTTATAAAATCTGATACACATGCTATAAAGAAAAATTCTGCTTACTACTATGATTTATCTTGAGCAAGTCAGTCTTCTTCTTCTGAAATCTCTCAGTGTCATGCAGCTATGGTATCATATCAGCAGTGCTTATTACTTGTGGTTCCTATCTATTTTAAGTTGTGTTGTTTTTGCAGGCCAATTGATGAATGTTATAGAAAGTGTGAAACTGAGGATGTTGACTGCTGTTCGGTCTGGTAATGGTATAAAGTCTGAGGATGGCCAAATTTGTCGTGGCACTGGAGATGAACAGACCAAATATGTGGAAGAACTCATTAAGTTGCATCAGTGTAAGTAAGGAGATAATTTCTCAACCAGATTTCTCATCTTTAAAATTATTTTTATCATCACTGGAGTCACATGAAGCATCACTGAGTATAATATTACCAAACGTATCTTTTTGAAAAATCAAAAATGTACTGCTCTGCAATTATGAATTTTTATGAAATGATTCCAGAAAAGGTAAAAAAAAATCTTGATAAAGCTTAGCACTCAAATTGATAGAGTAAATTTGTAGTGTGATTGGGTTTTAGAATCTCCAGTATTTTCTGTTCTTGACAGTTGTACCATTGAACTTGTGATTGATGCACTTCTCTTATGTTGCATTCTGCTTTCAATGACACTGACGTTAGATTGTTTGTGACACAAATTAACCTTGGAAGCAAAGCAAATTGAAAGTGTTGGAATTGGACTAAAAGTTTGAGTATAGAGTAGAACTAAAAGGCGAGAGGCAGAAGTGTGCATACCTTTGGTATTTGATCTTCAACTGTATGATTCCTCCTGCAGGTGTAGTTTTTGTTTATAGAGATGCTTACATGCACATGCACGGGTGAATGATTCAATCAAAGCCATGATGGAAAAAAAAAATCATTTTATTTATCTTGAGTTTCCAACCTCTCTGGAAGATGCTGTGTGATTTCTTAGAACTGAAAAATTTATGTCTACAAACAAAAAGCAAAATCAAAGTTCCCATTTCCATTATAGTAGACACTATTTACTTGGTCTGCTTAACCTTCCTTCTCTCAAAGTCAAGATCACAAGTTGACTCATCCCGGCCTCTGGATGACCTTCAACCAGCTGGTAAAGAAACTTGAGATTTTAGAAAATCACTTGCCAACATTGCTACATGGTGATTGGCCACACACAAGCACTCCCACGCAAAAAAGCATTTTTGCAAATCAAGTACCTCGACCTGCCAGATTGTTGAATCCAGAACTGGACTGATAATAATGAGGCCGCCAGATTCCTATGAGGAAACTCAAATATACACGCACATCACTGACAGGGGTCAAGTGTTTCTTGACCTATTCATCTCTGACTTGAGGTATCTTTTCGGAGAAAATCAAATTCACCAACATAACACACTCTCACATGATTACATATTCATATATATACCCATATATATATATATATATATATATATATATATATATATATATATATATATATATATATATATATATATATATGCTTTAAATCTATGTATACTGAAAACCTATCTATTTTAATCACCTTACATCTTAAAGTGGCAACAAATTTCCCATCATGAAACAAACTGAAAAAGATTTCACTGGCCTTGAACAAGGTAGATTTGAGTTTTTAGTTTACTGTATATGAAAGTGAAATATTTTATGTAAAGCAGTAGCATTGCTGTGCTAAGAGATTGTGATTTATTTGAATATTCTTTCCATTCCTTTTTGAAACGATATTGATGATGTGGGAGTGAGCAAACATTGATTATTCTTCAAATAAGACTATTGTTCTAGATCTTGTGGTTTAAAGAAAAGTTGTTAGATAAACGGTTTGAAGTTGATAGAGAATCAAGAAGTGTTTTTCCAATGCAAAGGTAAACAATTGTAATAAATCCAAATGCAGATCAATAAAGCTATTCTAGAAATAAACATCTTTTTAGATGTGATGTTTTACTCAAATCTAAATAAAAATGGCACAAATTAAAAACTATGAAAAAATGGTTTATAAAATTATAACACCATACCCTAAACTCTTGAACTTAACCTTCTAGCTGTAACCCAAGAATGACCCTTATCCTGAATTCCTAACCTCTTTAATCATTCATTCATACACAATGTTTTTTAGATCAACAGCATTTTAATTAAATGTATCATTTGTTTCCTCCATCTTTTCTGTGGTGCCATTTTTATCAAGCACTGTTGTACTCATTTTATTTCTTTATTCTAATTCTTTTGTTGTTTTCTGCAATGTTTCAGCCAATGCGCACTCTAGCCTTACTTGAGTGTCCATTGTATTTTGAAATGTTGAACTGTTTTTAGATTGGAATTATGCATTTCTTCCAATATGCACACCATATACAGACTCTGCATATACGATCATGTAACTGTCTTCACTTGTATAAATCATGGATTTGGAATATCATATTCATTGTTTGTTCTTTATAAATCAGTGGCTCCCATATGTTATTGATATCTATGCTTGATTGGCTGATCAACACAACAAAAACTGTTTACAGACATTCTATTATATGTCAGTAGCTGTGTAGAGAAAGTCTGAAGAATATACCCACATACCACGTAGGACAGTATTCAAAAATAGATCCACTCTGTACTGATATCTCACCAAAGTGAAACATTCAATGGGAAGAATGTGACAACAGAACTGTGTACAACATTCCATGTTATTGTAGCTGGGAGAACTGGGGCAAGACCAACTGCCTTTTTGAGTACTTAAGGAACATCAAAAAGCTGCAATCTGTGGAGAAACTTTAAAAATCAGGAATAGCTGATCATATGTATTAGGATACAGAAGAACACTGATCTCCATGGAATTAAGTCAAAATAATAGACCAGAATAAGCACTGGTAAAAAAGAAGGTTGAAGGAATCAACATATATACTTGGCTCAAATAATACAATCAGTTGACCAAACACGTATTTCAATTATACGTGAGAGTCACTGATCAAAAAAGATCAAATGATCAATTTGAGGTTCCAAAAACATGAACCCCTGAGAAATGGGAGTGCAAGTAAATTTTACCTAATTCATTGGAAGGTCATGGGTTCAGTTTGTAGGTCTGGTAAAGACAATTCTCAAACTTGAAAATGGAGACCCCGAATGTGATGAATATTGGAAGGAATATATATATCCCATCAGAATAATTTTTGACATTTTGAAATATAACAAACACCAAGAATGGCCCAGTAAGCATAATGGACACAAAAACAATGAGAAGAACATTACCTCAAAATTACTAAAACAATTAACTGGATACACTTCATGATTGACTACCAGCTTTGAGGTTAACTCATTGTCAGTGAGATTATGTCATAGAAATTATAGTTTGAGCCTTTTTGATTATATCTATAATTATTAATCAAATGAAGTCCAAGAGAGCTAAAATGAATGTACACAAGATTAAGAGATATCATTTTTTTCCTAATGATTGCTATAAAAATGTATCCGGTATCCAGGTTCATTAGCAATTTTGGCCGTGTTTGTAGGTATTTACTTATGTAGAGATAAACACACAAAGATCAGCTGGTTTATACTGCACCCACCAGAAAATTTCAATATATTTAGTGAGGGTGCCATTCCATTCCTGTGTGCGTGTTTGGCTTATTTTGAGACCGTGTTAACTATATTTGGGATTCAATTGAAATTCAGCTCAAAGCTTCCAGTGATTAAAAATAATATGACTACATCAACCTTGGTCATGTTATATATCTTTGGAAAGGTATTGAAGTTCAGATCATTTCTTACAAGAGGACCAAAGAGTCAACAAAAATAGAGTTATATGCATTTATACATATATCCTCTTTGTGCATATTACTTCCATCAACCGTCCAAGCTCAAGATCTGGTATGTGGGGAGCCAGAGGGACCTACCATGCACTTCCTGGTTTTCCCCAACATATAGATTTTCTGATTGGTGCATGTATGTTATTTATGGTTTGGATAGTTACTCAAAAAAAATTGGAATGAACTATGATTTTGAGGGGTATTTTCAGGGGGTACTTTTGTCACTAAAATTGGACAATTGAAAATACTGATGATTTTGAAATTTTCTTTTTGTCACAAGATTGTTCTACAATCTTATTACTAATGATTGTGTTAACTCAGCACATGTTGTAAGTCTAAAAAAACAGATTTTATTTAGACTGGTGTCATTTGGGGTTAAAAATAGGCAAAAATATCAAAAAAAGGGAAAAACTTTAAAAATGCAAAAATACCTAGCTTCACATTTTTGTACGTAGGTTTTCAAGCTCAGAATATATAGATTGTCAGGACACCTTGTTGGAAAACCGATGAAATTTATTACAGGTATATTTTCATTTTTTGAGCCTAAAGTATTACAGCCCCAAATATGAACCTAGGTATTTGGTATTTTTAAAGGAAATTTCAAATACCAAATACCTAGGTTCATATTTGAGGCTGTAATACTTTAAGCTCAAAAAATGAAAATATACATGATACACTGTTGTGAAGCTGTCGAGAATTCCTTTCTAACAATATGTGTATGTATATACATACATCATGAAGTGAATCCATCGATTTTTGACTATACGATAGGTGTATAAATCAAATTTCCTTGAAAAATGCTAAATACCTAGGTTCACTTTTTGAGCTAAAACTTTCCATGCTCAACTGATGCAAATTGACATAATACACTTTTGAGAAGTTGATAAGATTCTTCTTCTAACAATAATGATATATATATAATGTATTTATATACTTGAAAAATGCTAAATATTTCGTGTTTTTGGCTGTATCTTTTCATGCCCAATACATGCTATTTGACATAATACCCAGTTGGAAGAAATTATCTTTCTAATGATATATAGATTTATGTACATCCATCATGAATTAAATCAACAATCCATACTTTAAATTTCTTTGGAAAAATGTTGAATACCTAGGTTCATGCTTTAGGCTGTACCTTTTATGCCCAATAGATACAAATTGATATAACACACTGTTGGAAAGCTGAGGGAATTCTCTTCCCAACGATCTGTGTATCTCCATTGGGAATGAAATCAAGAATCCATAGACTTTGGTCTGTGAGGTATATGTATACTAAGAATTTCCTCAATGAAATGCTAAATACCTGGCTTCACATTTTTGACTGTAACATTGATGCCCAACAAATAGGAATAAACATCATGTATTGTGACAAAGAGGATGAAATTTGCTTTTCAACAATATATGTACATATCTCCATCAATAATTATATCAATAATCCATTGATTGTCAACTATTTTTAAAATATGTTGTCGAGTGAATGAATTTAAATGATTATAACTTGATTTCCCTTGACTTTAGACACCTACGTCTTCTGTGAAAAATGATTGGCTCATCCATACCTTTCCAATGATGTATAAAATGTTTGGTGTTATTGAAATGTTAAGCTCATGGAAGACTGGAGCCCTAATCAATGCCCAAATATGGTGAACCAGGTCAAATAAATGCCAAATATATTTTTCACATACTTCAGTATACTAACTAACAGGATCAGTAAAAAAAAAAAAAAAAAAAAAAAAAAACGCTCAAGACAGATCAGGAGCCAAAGATTAGGAAATTGCACCCTGACTAGAACTCTGGAATAAAATTTGGGTTTGACTTCATTTTTCTTCTAATATATCCCAACTTTTCAATCTAAAATAAAATCCAGCAGTTGATTCGCCTTGTTTGTATGAAAATAACCTATTCAATAATTCTCTGAAATTGATAAATGGAATCTTATATAATGGGAAGTATAACTTTTTCTGTTTGGCTGTCTGTAACACTAGTCTCCTCAGCTTACAGGTGACAATTTTGCTGATAAAAATATCTACTACTAACTATTTGAAACAATGGATTCTTCCTCTGAAACAATTTTCAGTAGTTGCTTTTTAAAGAAAAAAATAATTTCGTAGAAATTCAAATATATCTATGAATTTTTCCACTGGAATTTACTAGTAAAGAGGAGATTTATATATTTGCACCAATGTGAGTACTGTAAAATCTCTTTGCCAACCTCTCAAACTTCAAACTATTGCATCTGTATTAGCTAAATTCAAAATGTACAGTATGAATTTCAACCCAAATTTTCTGAAACTGAATATGAAAATAAAATTGTCCATTTTCAAATAAGGTTTACCTATAAGTTTTGATTAAAATTTCATGGAAAATGGTTTGTGCACAATAGATTCTTCAACTTGTTTCTATTTTACTTTTCAGCTTCTATGATTGCTGGTCGTACTGCTGAATATGTGAATGAAGTTCTTGGCAAAGTAAAGAGTGGCGACCTTTCTGGTGGACTCCCCCTCCCAAAGAGAAAATCAAGCTCTGCAACGTCCGTTCCAAGCTCTGATGAGGAATTCAGTAATGATTGATTTAGACCCTGAATGAAAACAGGACAAGATTGGATCAGATCAAACCAGATAAGACCAGTGGTATCCATGTCCACATCTCTCTATTTCTCTTAATACCACAAGTCCCTACATACATACATGCATACATGTTAACATTCTCATTTACTTTTCCCCACCATGGTTATCTTATTTACCAAGTTTGACCACATTTTCCTTTTCTCCTAACCAAGTCTCACTAAATGCCACAGAATCACTGGAATAGTTCAAAATATATCAACTAGCAATAACTCCCCGGTTACTTCCCCTTCTTTCCAGATATTACATATTGTAAAAAAATGCGCGCGCCACAACATACATATACATGCATGCACACACCTTGATATTCATGAAATCAGGGATAATTATCTCCCTATAATGGCATTGATCTTTGGAGAAAAATTACGTGAATTTTCTCAAAATATTCACTTGAGAGACAGAGAGAGAGAGAGAGAAAGAGAGAGGAAGTAAAAAAAGAAAATAGAGAGGTTGAGAAAAAGCCAAGTTAAATTTTTCTCATACATGCAACTGATTTAAAAGAAGGGAATCTTTTCAGTAGAAAACATTTCAAGCTAAAAGAGAAAGAACTTAAAGATCACAGTTTAACTGGAAAGAATGAAATAACACACATAAGCAAAAAAATAATAATAGTAATATATCCAGCACTGTACAAATTTACTGCTATGATTTGTTTCAGCAATAGCAGTTCCAACTTCAACACAATGATCTGTCTTCACCATTTCCAAAACTTACAATAAATTTCAATGAGAACCTCAGTATGTGTTGGCTGCACTCACCTTGGATACAGCAAAACCAGGATTATTACTGCTACAGTCTTATGTACTAGTCTGTACCTCCATGAATGGTTTACCGATGACAACTTGATTCCTGCACTTTGTGTTGTCATTGTTATTTTTTAGCTTATAACAATGATAATAATTTGAACTGTAATGGTTGTAGCAATATTGATGATAATTCTATCTTTCTTGTTGATTGTCATTATACTATCTGATTTAGCTTAAAAAGTAACTCCCCCTCCCCTTGAAATTGATAGGCCACAGTTGGGTTTTTTTTATGACTCCATAAATGAAGAGAGACCACTGTATGTCCACAGCATGTTTATTTTGCTTCTCTTTTTTGTCTTTCCAGAAAATTTTTCTTTTCTTCTTCCATTTTCTGTTATTGCTTTTTTCTTTTGAGGTTTTTTTTTTAAATTTTGAAATCTAATGAATAATGCACTTTGACAACATTCTCTAAATTTCTATGCCAATTTCCATTCCTTTTTACTTGTTCTTCAATTTTTTATGTTATTCGTAAATTTTACTTGCTTATACAAGTATATTTTTGGGGTTTTTCCTATTGGTTCCTATTGCTGTTAATTATGAATTAACAATTTGATGTTTTTCTCTCTGTCTGTCTTTCAAAAAATCCAAAATTGCTCTTTATGATAAACTGAGTAAGATGAGAAAAATATCTCAAAGCCACACAAGGTTTCTTAGGAACCTGCACACCAATAATTTGTATGTCTATTATTCTAACATATATGAATAAATCTCTACAGTTTACATATGCACACTTACACACCACCTCTCAAGCTGCATGAGATGGAAGACTCATAAAAGCTGGCACTTATATTATAACCATATTTGTTTGAAGCACTTCTTCCCTAATTAATCTATTCTTATGTTTAATAATGTTTTATTAAATTGTTGAATCATTGCAATATTTGTAAAAATAGTTCCTTACATATAAAACTCCCGTGAATAATTTATATTGATATCATTATTCCTAATAAGATCAACCTAATTAGAGAATTATTTAGAATGATATGATAGAAAATTTCAATGGCTGAGATGTTATGATAAATCCTTTCAAATGAAAGCTGACATGATCTGGCCAAGCACTGTGAGTTATGAAAAAATGAAAGCTGTCCATATCAATATATCCCCTTAAAATGAAAACATTTTAACTGATTCTTGAAAATCAGTGTTCTATAAGTCATGCATATTTCAGTAGCAACACAGAACTTTGAAACTGTTCCATTCTTACAATGTCATTTTCTAGTGTACTTATAAGATGAGTTTTTTTCCTTTCAGTAACCAATTTATTATAATTATCCTCTATTTTCTCTAAAATCAATTATTCTTTCAACTATCAACTATTTCATATCTGCAATGATTTGCATATTTTTCTTTTTATCTCTTTCTCTTATATGTATATATATATATATATATATTCACATACCTATCCACACTCACACACACACACATACATGTATAATTAATTTGAGGTATTGATGGACTAGCAAGTTTATTATGTCTCACCGGACATAAATATATCAATAGACTAACCCATTTTTGTAATATATATTAAATAATTTTGTTGCCCAATTATAAGATTCATACCTTATGGGGCAAACTAAAATCTTATAAATTTCTATGAATTACTTTTTCAGAATATTTTTAGTGGGAATGAAGAAAACCTTATACAATTTTGATTTTCTTTTGTCTTACTCCAAATTGTTGTTTGTGAATAACTTTATAATGTAAATTCTAATTGAGGAAAGACTGTTGTCTTTCCAAAAGATTGCCACCTCCTCCTTCTCTTCCTCCTATATACATGCATGACTGTGATTGCAAAATAAGAACGGGTAAATTTGGGGTCTGTCAAAGAAAAACAAGAAATCTTAATAAGCAATAATCAAAGCCCTTATATTCAAATAAGAACCTATCATTTTAAATTATTTGTTATTATTGAGAATTACTAGTATCATTGTTATTTGTATTTTTTATTACTTACTGGTTATAAAAATCTTAATGGCTTAAAACATTTGAATGCCCCTGTTATGTATTGTTATAAATATTATTATTCATAGTCATATTTCATTAATATTGATATATTATTTATTGTTTTTGATAGGGGCTTAATGAAGGCTTATTAAGTTATGAAGGTTTTTAACTGAATGAATGGTTATGGAATAATATATACACACAATCTTCATCTTTTCCTTAGTTTGATACATATTATAATGTTTATAATAAATATTGTTATTTTATATTTCAACTGTTTTCCTGAGACTTGGATAACCATCTTCAGGATTCACTTTTTTAATATCTGTATTTATTTTCAAGTTTGTATTTTTTTGGTAACTGGACCCAATGCTAATGTAGTTACTGGAATAACAATTTGCCTATTTTAGTTTTATGGCAAGGTATTGTTATTTCTCTGCCTTTCTTTACTATTTTTATCTGTATGTGTCTACCAAATCCATTTTTTAACAGTAATTGTTTTTGTTATTCTACTTGAAAGAAACCCTGAAAGTGCTTAACAGAATTATTCTATGAAATTGTTGTTAATCTAAAATTTGTATTTATACATTTTGGTAGATATTTTTTTTTTATCTTCATCTTTTTCTTATCCCCTAGTTCCCTCTTGTTACCATTTATTTCTTCTTCAACATGAGAAATGTCCTTAACCATATCATCTGATAATGATAAAATAAAAACAACCCAGTTAAAATATAAAAACAACCAAGATGAGAATAAGATTTCTGAGGAAAAAAATGATAAACAAAAAGTTTATGTATTCAGAATTTGTAACTTTTTTTAGTCTTCAATTATCAAGTGTTCAGCCCACAAAATTGAAGTATATGGTGATTATTAGAATTTATTGCCCTATACTTGGATGTTATAGCTTACGTGTGGGTTTGAAGTTGACTTATTTTGTATATCTTTTATGCATAAAAAATAAAATGAAACAAAATAATATTAATGACAGAGTGAAATTAATATCTATTAATATCTAATTGTTAAAAATGTGTAAATTGAGATTATTTTGTTATAAATGAATTAAAATATAATATATTGTTTTAAATTAACAAAATAATATTAATCAATGAAATCTATTCATATCTCATTGTTAAAATGTTTATAGTGATGATATGATGATTGAATTGCCTGCTGATATTCAAAAGCCATAAATAAGTCTCCTAATATAACAGCATTTTTATCTGAAAGTGAACATAATTTGTGACTTCAATGAATTCTGCTTCCTATGCTGTTATGATCAGCACTGTGTGATTCAACCATGCTAAATGATTAATGTCTATATATTACACAAATATTTATCAAGACTTGATGATGAAAAAACAAAAACATGTAATAATATAATTTCTATAAATATTGTCTATAACTTGTACATCAGTGCTGTTTCAGTTTTTGTGTTTTGAGATACTGTTTCTCACTTGATAACTTAAGCAAGTGGACACTGAATGCTTGAACATTGTGTCAGTATACGGACTGCCACCTACTCCCTTTGTGTGGCCCCTAATTCATCAACCTGCATCCACTGCGGCTGCTCACTGGGGCCTGCATGCTCTGACAAAGACTTGAAGCAAGCAAATGATACAGCTCTCCGATAAATACACCAGTGAGGCCTCAAGATATGATGACGACTCAAGTTAAGCCTCATTCTATTGAGTGTATTACTAATGAGTGATTAAGCATTCCTAATGATACAAATAAAAAGAAGGAAACTCTGACATCAAATTCAGCTGAAGGCACAGATAAAATTCAGCTGTAAAAGTTGCCTTGATGATTTTGGTGGCAAATGATTTCCTCAAGAAGAAAAATAAGTTGCAGAAAACATCTATAACCAAGTATAAAAAAATATGACTCTGCTGCTACAACTAAAACTGATTGATTAGTCTATTAAGTCAGCTTGGTGTTTTGGAGTGATACTTTTTAAAATATTCTTTTTTAATTTCTGTTATAAATGATTTTATCTATTTGCCTCTGTAATTCTTTTTCTTCTTTTTGTAGTTATAATAGTTGTTTTACTTTATATTCATATCTTAACAAAACTGATTCCATGGGAATCAAAACTACCCAAAACCTTTTTTTAATGTTTGCTTGAATCTCTGAAATTTCCATTTGGCTTAAATGAGACACTATATATATTTTCAAATATTTTGGAAAAAAACAGGAGTGATACATGAATAACATCTGTTTTCATTTTATTATGACAGAAATTGAAAGCATATTTATCTACATATACATGTTTATTTAAATGAAGTGTTTTAATATGCATCTGATCAGTAGCAATAACATTATATACTGATATATTGTTATATTATTATAATTTCATTCATATCTAATGCAAGTAATCTCAACCAAATTTATTATTATGTTACATGATAGATTAGATATTATTTATGAATTAGTTTTTGTATATTTTCTGGTATTTTTACTTCAGAATAATGGCAAGACAACCATAATACATAACAAAATTAATGATTAAAAATAATGATTGAAATGATTATTGTGCATTTCAGCTTAATAAGTAGTTTTAATCAAATGTTATTATCTTATGTAGCTATTCTTCAAAATTCTGAATTATTTTGAAAAATATGAAATAGTTTTTAATGGTAAAAAGTTCATTTAATTGATTTTGAGCTATCAAATTTAAATTATTATAGACCCAGTATCTTTAAATTATCATATTCTGCATCCTATTTTACTACAAGGAATGTATGATTTTTGAAGTGAGTGAATTAATTGCAAGAGTTGACATTGAGGGGTGTTATTTTATACTTTTAGGGCCTATGTCAATATTATGAACCCACAATAGTTGGATAGATAATGTCTGAGTTGTGTAACTTTCCATGGAGAGTTTATTAGGCAGTACATACATTAAACGTTGTGAGAGATCATTTTGCTTATATTATTCAAAATATATGAGGTGGTATGTTGACTGTTTTTAAGAATACACAGACAAAGGTTTTATGATATTAGATATATACTCATTGATACATATATTGTTTTATGTTACAGAGCTTTTTGATATCCAGATATTGATATCTCAATATCCCATGCATTGAAAATATCAGCCCATTTGTTTGTGCGTGTGTCTATGTCTGTGTGCTAAACTTCTAAAGCAAACTATCTTGTTGAAACTTTCTTTTTCTCCAAACCTGTTAGAATCAATTTCTTCATAGAGATAAATTTATTTTTTTGTTCTTTTTATCAAAATATAGGATAGCTGCTTTGGTTTTTCATGGAAAAAAAGGCTGAGTACTTGAAACGTGTCATATACATAGAAGAACATTTTATAAAGAGAATTCAGTGCTGTTATTTATCTTCACTTTTTGTTAGGTATGTCATTTTACATATTATTCATACATTTTATTTCCCAACAGAAGCATTTTACCAAGTTTTAGAAATCTTTATACAAATGCATTTTTGAGTCTGTAGGAGAAATCTAGAAAAAGTTTTATATGCTTTTTCACTACTATTTGCATACTTGAAGTACCTACATATCTCAAGGAATGTTGACATTCACAGTGATTGGATAATGACTCTTAAGCAATCTAACAAATATTACTAAAATATTGTCTGTTTACTTATTTATTTTACTTTTCTGACTGTACATCATTTTAACAGTTATATATAACACAAATACACTTGATATATTTTCTGTTCATATCATTAGCCTAATATATTTGATAATACATCCACTCACAAAAATTGATCAATATGACAATTTTATGTATCTATTATTTTTCAATTTTCTGAGCATCTGTGAGTCACCAATTTTTTTTTTTGATTCATGAACTAAGACTGTTTTTCAAGGCTAATTATAGAAATGGCTGAGTTCAACATAAGTTCAGCATTGATTATTACTGCAGGTCAGATAATAAAATAATGAGGTTGAAAAAAATGACAGTCAACTTCATTTATTACATATTTTAATTTTTATTTCTATTTTTTGTTAATTGGGTTCTATCAATTGTTCTACTTGGTTTTACTATGGGAAAACTTTTACAAACTGAGTATCTTCACATGGGCCTTTTGATATAAAGCTGAGTGCTCGACCACTGAGATCTACCAGCAAATGTTTCATAGTTATACTTTCAAACACAGAAATAAACACATAATGAACATGCACTCACACAAATCATTTGTAAATCATTTGTTCCAGAAAGTACATGATGCAATTTTATTGACAAACACAAACATAATGGTGAACTAGTATCAGTACATTAGTGTAAATAAATGGGCTGAAAACCAATATCCTCCTTTCTCTTGATTATAAAAAGATAAGAACCAGGGCAAAAGCATGTTTGAGCTTCTTTTGAAAGATGAAAACTGTGATATCCAGAAACTTTACCATTTAGCAATGGTCAGCAAACTAATCTCATAGATGATTACTGCTGGGTGTTCCAGACTTGCAGCCTTGTGCCATACTAAGTTAGCCTTAGTAGATATCAATAATGATTAGATCATTTCCCACTAGTGCAAGAGGTTGTTATTTAAGCCCAAGTAAAAAATCCCTAATTCTGAATGCTGATTTTCTAGGTAAGCATGTCCTCACCACTTGAAGATTGGTGTAACAATTTTCCTCACCTATTTTTCCACATTTGGCCTTGTGCTGTACTAAGCTAAGCTTAGTAAATATTAAGACTGAAGTAAGTCATTGTATATAGACCCACCAAATCTTCACTACCTGATGATAGATTACTGACTGAATACTGTGTGGGAAAGCATTTTATAGGTATACCCTGCTGAACTGACTTTAATATGAACAAATTGTGTCTTTTATGATTTATTTCCAAGCGTGTCTTGATTTCAAAATTTTAAATGAAAATGCAAGAAAGTTATTTTCTTCAAATGAATGTATCATTTCTTGTTGAAATGCATTGAATTTAATGCATTATTTTTGACAAAACACAGACTGCTGATTAATGGTACCATAAAAGTGAGTATAAATTGTTACACAATATTGCCTTTAGGTTCATCAGTTTATTATACATTCAAGATTTCCTCTTAGAAACTAATGTCCAAACAAAGGCTTCCTTTATTTTCTCTATCATGAGCTTTTAAATGTAAAATTTTTTAACCATCTTTTAACAAATTTAACACAATATATATTTATGAAATGGCAATTGGTAGATGTAGTCCCATGACACAATCATATATAGGATGTTATTTATTTTTTAGCATATATATATATATATATATATATATATATATATATATATATATATATATATATATATAATATGAATGAATGAATGGCCCCAATAGACTTTACAGACAATGTAATGTCCCCTCCTGGGCAAATGCCTGGGCTAAGCATAAGGAGATCCTGGGATGATTCATATATAAAAATATGAGGTCTGTCTAGAAACTGATGAGACTGATTGTGTAAAAATATTACTGATCTACTAAATTACAAATCAAGTTTATCCCCTTCTTAATGGTTACCATGGATTTGATCTTTGATTTTTGGGAACAGGAAATGGTCACAAGGAGTCAGATCAGTGCAGAAGTAAGAGGGCTATGGTACCACAGGAATATTTCTTATTATCCAAAAACCTGTTCAAAGAGAGTGTGGTGTGATTTGTGATGAAACATCCAAGAGTCAGCGATCTCAGGCCAAACCCGAATGAAACTTCAAGAACCTCATGGTAGTAAATTTGGTTGACTATCTGTCCTTGAGGCACACATTCATATTGAAGAATCATATGAGCATTGATTTGATCTTGAATTTGCTCATTTTTGCTTTCTTACAACATGGGAGTTGCTTCTGTGCTACTCCTCACTTTGACATTTTGTTCCCGGGTCAAACTAAAAAATCCATGATTTGCTGCTTGTTACAACATGTTCAAGGAAATCTGGGTTCATTTGCCTTCAAATGTATATATATGTGCGTATGTGTATATGCGTGTAATTATATGTATATATGCATATGTGAATATATATGTATGTGTATATATATATATATGTATATGTATAAATATGTGTATATATGCATGTATGCATATACATATGTGTTTATATGTATATAGATATATGTATATACATGTACATAGATGAATGTATATACATGTATATACATATATGTGTATATGTATATAGATGTATGTATATACGTGTGAATATGCATATAGATGTATGAATATGTGTATATATGTATATGTGTATTTATATAGATATGTTAATATGTATGTATATATATATATTTATGGATATATATATGTGTGTGTGTGTGTATATATATATATATATATGTATATACGAGTATATTTTTGCATAAGTATGTGTATATATGTATGAGCATATGTATGTGTATATGTATGTATGCGTATATGTTTATATGTATGTATGTTTGTATATATGTTTGTGTGTATGTATATGTATGTGTGTATGTACATATATGTGTATGTGTATATATGTTTATAAAATTGTTTGTATTTATATATGTTGTATTCATATATGTAAATATTTATATATGTATATATTTGTATTGTGGATGTGAAGTGATCTGACAGAATGTTGATGAAAATGACAAAAAAAAGAAGAGAGAAACTCAAGAAATAGGTGATACATCTCAAAATTATTCATTATTCTGTGGGCATGTTTTATTGCATTTTGACAGGTTCCAGCCATCTTTTTCAGAGAAAAATTTTTGCAGTGGTTCACTGGAAAAATTTGCTGTTGAAGAGAGAATGGGAATATTCTTATATTTTTTGTTTCTTTAGTCGGAGCTAGAGGGGAGTTTGTATCCGTGTTGATCAGAGAAATATTTTGAAATGAGATGGGTCTGTGAGAGGTGGCGTCAGGGCTTTTTGTTTTCTGTCTTTTTTCTGTGAACTGCTGCAATATTTTCCTCTGAAAAAGATGGCTGGCTCGTGGAGAAATCCTGCAAAACATACCCATGAATGATAAAAAATTCTGAGATGTAACACTTATCTCTTGAGTTTTTTTCTTCACTTTCCAATTATTATTTCCATGAACATATAAATTTGTATTTACATCTGTGTAAATATATATGTAAATATTTATATATATCAATATATATGTATGTATATGTATGTATTTATATCTGTGTATATAAATATATATGTGTGTATGTATAGGTGTGTGCATATGCATAGATGTATGTGTATATATGGATGTGTGTGTGTATATATATATATATATATATATATATATATATATATATATAATATGTAGAAAGTGTTTAGACAATAAGGAAAACTACAAGTTTGATGAATATATATATATATACATATATATATCAGTGGCATATAGTGGTTTTTGTCAAAAGGTGGGCTACCATGCTGAACCTACTACTGCCCTGTCAAGGAGCCTCCCCATCCCCCCCATTTTTTGTTACACATCATTTGTAATTTGTAATCTATCTTCTGACAATAAGTATTTTGATAGTTCAAAAATTATCAAATTTGCGTGGAAGTGCTTAAAATGCTTGTATCCATTGAATTAGCGTGGAAGTGCTTAAAAATTTTGGCCATTTTTTAGCCATTTTTAGCATTTCCTTTTACTTATTTCCAGCACTTTTTGGCAGTCAAACTATCATGAAAATGTTTTTTGAGTTGGCAACTCGAGTTTCAGTCTTGGCAATTTTTTCTGCAAACATCCATGACGGAAACAGAAACTTTTCTCATCTTAATTCAGATTACGAATTAAAATTCCTGTTCATTACTCTCTAATCAGTCCACTTTTAAGAAACTTTTGAAACCTCATTTTAAAAAATAAAATTGAAATTTTAAAATTTCTTCCTCCATTAGAATAGTCCAAATATTTGTCTAAAAAAAACAAAACAATTTTGCTTTTTTATTCAGTGTTTTCAAAAAGGAAATTGCTAAACATCGTTAAGAGGTGTTGACAGCTTATTTGGCATGGGGAAGATCAAAGCTATAAAAAAAATGGCCATAAAAAGCATAATTAAACTTGAACTCAAAATTAAATTTTAAGTTTCAAGAAGGCATAACAGTAACAAAAACTTGATAAAGGCTATATTTGAATAGTGTCTAAAACAACTCTTTCAATTAGCAAAAAATCAAACCAAAATGATGGAGTGTTTGAGTTGGCATTACATACTCATCAAAAAACTTTTATTCAGAAAGAAGAAAAAGAAACAAAAAAATTCTTCCAGAATATTATTCCTTTTTTCAGTGATTATATTTGATTAATCAAATGGTTGCATTATAATTACCAGTGTTGGGCAAACAGTGAAAGAATGAAACAAAAATTTTCAAAAATTATCTAATTGATCAGAAAAATTTTTCAAAATCACAATAAAAAAATACTAATCAAAAATTTTCTTTTCTTTTTTAAAATTTAAAAGTTGCCAAAAAGTGCAATATTTTATCCTTTTTCTTCTTTTTATTCTTTAACTTTGTGAGTGAGGAGTTATTACAGAAGCCAGCCACTCACATTTTTAAAAAAACATTAATTATATTCCCAAGGACTCATCATTCATATGTGTAAAAATCATGAGTCGCGAAAAATCATAAGTTAGAAAATAAATCCTCAAATAGATTAGGGAGTGATTATAATCACAAGAAAAAAAATTGTTTCCGAAACTCGGAATGGAAACCATTATTTCAAAAATTTTGTCCTTTATCAAGTAATTATTGAAAATTTTAGTAAAATCTAATTATCTGCTAATTTTTTGTAATTCTTTGAAATCTAGATGATTTTGCTTGTGAGAATTTTATGAATTTCTCTAAAACAAATTTCTACTGAAAAGGTTTTGTTTACATTGTCATAACATTTACTCTATTTATTTCCAAAAATATTTCCGGTTACGTGAGGTGTACACAAATAATTTTTTATCACGTATTTTTCTACATTTTTTTTTCTTACTATTGACACTAAGATTCCAACGATAAAATTAAATTTTATACGATTTTGACGTGTCTTTTTTTTCTCACAGTGTCAATTTCCGGTAAGCGAGTTGTTCTCTTGAAACACAGCACACCTCTACTCCTTGTTTCGATGCTTTCTCCCATCCCCACCATCTGCTAGCCACCACTGAGGCAATCCAGTAAGCAAGTTGTTCTCTTGAACTACAGCACACCAGGTCCTTATTTTCATTGCTTTCTCCCATCCCCACCGTCCACTAGTCGCCCTGGGCCAATCCAGTTAATGATTTGTTCTCTTGAAACACAGCACCCCTCTGCACCTTGTTTTCATAGCTTCTCCTATTCACACTGCTGGCCTACATACAGATACAACTAGCCATGGACGGCAAGAAGTGAGCACTGCATTTTCAGCACAACTGCCCAAAGGTTTCATTACATGAGGACTGGAAAATTATTTTCCCATTTTGATCCACGATTATATCATTGAGTAGATTTGATAATATCAAATTGATATTCATGATGAATTCTTTGGTAGGTGTGTGGCCCGCACCTAGCACACCCAGAATATCTCCCCTAATATATATGATATATAGATATATATATATATATATATATATATATGTAATTGTATTTTTAGTGTTGAAAGTGTATAATAAACAAGACGCATTTGCCCACAGACAGACATATATATTATTTTGAGAACATTTTTAGACACAATATTCATTCTTCTGTAAAATAAACTATATGCAAATATATTCTAGACTTGATCCTTTTCGTCTTTTCTTTTTTAATAAAAATCAGATAAAATTATGATATGGTTTTATATTGATGTGAAATAAGTATATTATTAGCCATTCAAAAATTAGATTTAACAATTAAGATGTGATTTTAAAATTCTCTTTTTTTCATATCAGAGAACCAAAACCTTGATGTAAATCTTAACATTTGAAGATGTTACATGAACATTAGCAATGCCTTCTTTTTCTAAATGTTTACCACAAATTTTTTTTTATGCCACATATATATACTGCTTTGTGTCAGGTGGTACTTCTCATTTGATCACCCAAATTATGCAGCATTCTGATCAGTAGTTAGATGAGTGACTGATTGGGAACACCTAATCTTGTAAGCATGTGCTGCCTTCACATGTGTGTGGGCTAACACATTAAAACCAACGTTGTGTCGTATTCTGTCCTCATGGGGAGATAGCTAAATAACTACTGCAGATATTTATTATTGTTAATTAATCACATATTAGAGTATTGCTGTATAAATGCTTTTCTACGATTAATACTTACATGGAGTACAAAACGAAAAACATTTTGTTTCTATTGTTATGACTACTGAGGGTGGGTGATGTGCTATTCATGGCAAAATTGTTGTTCCATTAAACAACTGAAATTGATATTGTTGGCAGTTTTTGGAACTTACCAATGGGCTGCTATTGTTTGTCCATTAAAAAAAATTGTGAAATCCATGATACATAAGTGATATGAATAAATATTATTTCTAACATATCTTGAACACAAATACATATGTATACAGTTCTGTCATGTTATTTTAAAACATGCAAAATAACTAGCAGATTGAAAAACCAAATATGTGAATTTGACTTTTCCGGAAATATTTGATCAAATTTGATTTATGGCTTCTAATTAGAAATTATTATTTAAAATAACCAAAAAGATTTTGAGCATATATTTTTTTTATAAATATTCATCATTGAATCTTCTTTTTTTTTCTTTTTCTTTATTCATCATCACTTTGTGAATGTTTGTAATCTTTCAAATTCATATAAAAACAAAATGATTTTTGAATGGAAGCTTTTTGGGAGTCTTTTTTAAATGTACAGTATTATTATTATTATTATCATTGATGTTGTTCTTCTATTAGTTACTCCTTGAGTTATTTCAATGAAATCTGTTCTTGTTCCAAAACTTCTAGCAAAATCTTTATCTTATTACATGTTTTATTTCCAGAAATGAATTTATATGGTATTTTTGTCATTTTCATGCAAACTGTATATGCATCATCATTATTATTATCATTATCATTATCATCATCATCATCATCATCATCATCATCATCGTTATTATTATTATTATTATTATTATTATTATTATTATTATGATCATGATCATCATCATCATTTGATTTTAGAATAGAATGTAGAATAGAATTTATATGAGGAATATGATAGTATAAACTGAAGCTGGTGGATGATGCAATAATGGTTGTTGCAAAGAAAGGATAGAATTAAATATGAACTTGTGTCGACATATATGCACTTTCTGACATATAACAAGCATTGGAGGCTGTCTTTTTATTTGCCTACTTAGTAAAATATTTATGTCCTGTGAATACCTGTCTTTATTTTAACATGTCTTCTGCAATGTAAAAGGCTTACTGCTATTTTCTACTATTTATCATTAGATGAAGCATTGTCAATTATTACATTTTTGACTAGGCCTCCCAGGCTTATTCTTTATTTCTGATCCGCGCCACTAGTTGACAGTCATAGAGTGACTGTCTGAAAAGTTGCGATAAAAAGCAACTGCAATTTAGATGAAAAACTACTAGTTGAAAAATTAATCACCAAGTTTACTTCTTATCTAAACTGTTTACATCCGGCCAGTTTATTATTAGTTTTCATCTGGTCCATTCCTCTCAATATGGAAAAAATATATATTTTCAGTTTTAAATTTGCTTGAATATCGTAGTATTTTTATCTGTTGTGGAAGTAGTTTTCGTTAACCCATTTATAAACTACTTAGCTCCACTTTTTATAAAAAAAATTACCTGTCCATTTTTGTGGTATTTAATAGCAACATTATTCTTTTGATTTTGCTCTCATTTTCTAGAATTGTTTTTAAACTCTGATGATTTGATTTTGATTTTTCTTATAGGAATTGTTTTCACTTGCAATAGAAAACTTTTATGAACATTTTTATACAAAGCAATAAATATAACATACATCTTTTATATATATCAAGCATAGAGATTACTTGTATTTTTTTAAATTTATTACTACTCTATTCCTGTTTTTAAAATCAACATTTTCCCTTCATAATTTCTGGTGTTTTGAATATTTAGATTCCTGTTGATCAAGTGTTTTAAAAAAATAGAAAAAGTCATACATTAAGTCACCAGTTTTTTATTTTCAAGTCTGAAGAGTAACCTACTTTATAATTTTTAATGAAATTACTGATAATCATATTTTGTATTACCCTTGCATTTAAACAAAAGTTGTGATATCTGTTCTGAAGGGGTTTTTCTTCTTCATTAAAAACCGTGGAAAAAAAAAGAAGTTGCATAGTTTTAATTTTAAAGCATTTACAAACATTAATATCACTTTTTCTTAAAGAAAATGTCAATTCATAATTTTTTTATAGGTATTTGTAGGCTTGTAGGTTTTTTTTATACAGAAATTCTATATTTTTCTTTATCTTTTTTAATCTGAGATGTGAAATAAGTTCACCAAAATGATAAAGGGTAGGTTTTGTGCAGTTTACTCTGAAACAAATCTAATCCCATGTCTTCATGTCATATATTCATATGTATTTCTAGACATTAATATGAACATGGTTATTGGTGATATTTATTGAAATAATACTGGCTTGTCTTCAGGGATTTTTTTATCCTACTATATCAGTGTTTGATATTTTTATGATAAGAAATATACCTGGTAAAAAACAATTTAAGATTAGAAAATTTCATGCATGTGTTTAAAATTCTGAAATTTCTTGTACAAATTTACTTGACAATTTAGTTTACTTTTCCGTTGATTTCATATTTTCAATATTATTATTCATTTCAAGTGAATATATATGCAATCACATAGCATAATTTTTATCAAATATCAACTACACTTTTATTTTATCAATTTATCCTCTTTTCATGTACTCATTGTGCAACAAGCAATTGTCTAACTTGATTCTTTTAAAAAGGACATTCAGATTTTACATCTGCTTGAATATCGTGGTATTTTTATGTTTTCGTTTACCATTTTTTCTTTTTTACATATTCATAGATACACATTCGAATGCTTTTGACCTGAAATTCATATATACACATATATATGTGTGTGTCTGTGCGTGTGTGTGTGCATATATGTATGTATGTATGTGTCTGTGCGTGCATATATGTATGTATGTGATGTATGCATATATATATATATATATATATATATATATATATGTTTATTGTAGAGACATTTCATTCTGTTGGACATGAACTGTCCTATCTTATTATACATATATCTATGTGTATGTATGTATGTATGTATGTATGTATATATAGTTGCAGTTTGGAAAGCGCCCACTACACAAGCCAAAGAGGAGGTACAGGGACTGCTTAAAGCTTAATCTTGAGAATCTGGGAATGAAAGTGGTTAAGTGGGAATAGCTTGTACTGGATCGAAGTAAATAAATGTGCATTGTTAAGGAAGGATGCAGCATATTTGAGGAGAGGAATATTAAGCACTCTGAACTGAAATGAGCTTTGCTCAAAAGAGCTTCTGTCGATCTGCCAGAGAATGTTAAGAAGTAGAAGTGTGATGTCTGTGGTCATACTCTTCTTTTAAAGGCAGGCTATGTAAATCACAATAATTCACACAGAAATCTGCAGACACAGACAGTATATAACAATCTTTTTTTCTGACAATACAAGTTCTGCAGTATATAGCAAAGTGTGTAAGACAAGCCCTGGACTGAAGAGATGCATGAAAGTGCTCAAGACTGCTATTCAACAAACAGTTCCAAAGAATCCTGTGAGCAGTCTGACTTATGTCTGTCATGTATGCTTTTGACCTTGCAGATCAGCGACTGGTCTCAAGAATCACCTTAGAGCACATGGGCATGGTGGAATGAAGCACAGTGACCAGGTGAAATAATGGGATGACTAACAGCTGACAAGATGAAGCAATCATCATGTGTGAATGTGTATATGTATACATATATATATATATATATATATATATATATATATGCGTGATATATGTAATTTTCAAATGAAAAATTTTGGTGATCAAAATGTGCATTTTCTCTAATTCATTTATGCTTTTCTGATAGAACTGTACATATCACAAATGATAAATGGTGCAAAACTACATTTTTTTTTAAAGTCCAAAGAAACTGACTACAATTTGTTCTTTTCCATCCTAAATATTTATTTTTTTATTTTTCAGTTTAGTATATCCATGGATAA
>OY735203.1:14591493-14601493 GCA_963457665.1 Thysanoteuthis rhombus
TTTTTTAATTTTTAGTGCCGGATCCCATCAGTGGAGAATTTATTTAGTTTTTTTTAAAAACCTATGACGTCTCTTTGTTCATAATAAAGTCAAGTTGTCATGAAATGATCCACACACACATATATGTATATACACCCACACCCACACATGCACACACCTATATACTTTATATTCATTTATTTTTTTAATCACTTCAGTATATATTATATTCCTGTACATTAGAAGATTGAAACATTTGTTATGATTATCTCTCCCTCCTTATAATAATGCTAAAAGCATTATCAGTTTCCACCTGGTATTTATTATACAAAATATTTCCTTGCAAAAATGTTTTTCTTCCTATTTGCACCTTGTGTTGATTATAGGGATTCTTCAATTTCATTGTTAGAAGTATAAGACCTTGCTTGTTTTGGATACTCATGAATCATTAACAATCTTAAAAAATTGAAAAATCAATAGTTTTAAAGTAAAATTGTGTATATATTGCTATGTTAATAGAATATATAGACATCTAATTAAGTGAGCTTTAGGTAGATATTAATATACAACCAGTTCAATAAATGACAAGATTTAGACTCTGACTCAATTTGGTTAAATTGTGAAACGTTGAATGAATTGTCGGCAAAGCTGTTGGATGTTTTAAAAGTTGTCAATGTATTATTTGCATTTATAAATATACAATAATAGATAAATACAACAGTTATGAAAACAAAATCATCTTCAAGCTTAATTAAGAAAATATATGATAAAATGAAGAATTTTTATTAAATACTTTTTCTTTAATCATTATTCTAAAATGTTATTTATTATTATTTTGATACAATTACAATTAGGTATCAAATTCTTGTGCATAAAACCACTGTGGTATTGGACAATTTTGCTACAAAATGTAATGTGTTTATTTGTAAATAAAATTGATTTAAAAGACAAATTTTTAAGTGCAGCTGAAACCAAATTGATGAGAAGGCTGAAACAAATCAATGACATGCTTTTTGTAACGATTTAAGCTTTAAAATGTTATTCTTTTAATTTAACAAAAGTTATCTAATTTCCCTCTTCCAAATAGGCTAGATATGAAAATTGTTTTCAGTTTTTCCTATACATTAATAAATAAACTAAACAGAGTTTAAATGTTCTCTTTATTTTTGCGGAGCAATAACTTTCATATATGATCCTTGTATAATTAACAATGATAATCCTGTTAACGTCATGATTAGTCTACAAAACAGTTTGATATAGAAAATTTATGCTTGACTGTTGAGAAAAAACATTCATACATGTTGTTTTCTTATAAAATCAGTGCATGTAACAAATTGCTTTTATTCAAGTAGAAATCAGATTCAACCTATTTGATATATTTCTGTAAAATGTCAAGACCCAATTGATCCAAAAGCAATTATATACATACTCACACATATAGATATAAAGATATTTATGCGTGTGGATGCTTGCTAATGTAATTTGTTGAAATAACATTGTATGAATATACACACACAAGCATACATATGAACATACACACATAAAACAAAACCGTTATTTATGGGCACTTGACATGGCAAACCTCCTTTGCAAAATGCAAGTGTTGTGAGTTTGATCCTCACTAGGTGTCCAAGTACTGTGGCCTTATGCCAGACTAAGCGCAGCTTGGTAAATAGCTATACCATTATTTATCAATTCATTGACTATACTGGCTTTTAATATGTTCAGCGCCAAAAGAAGTTAATTACCATTTTCACTAATCTACCTATTAAGTGCAAAAAAACAAAACAAAAGAAATGTTGGCACTGAAAGTTATAAAGAGATTATATTACTTTATTCTTTTAATCTTGTGTACTTAAAAGCATTGATATTATGTACATGTATATCATAATTAAGTAAAAGTAAAATGCCTCTGCTTTGAGCTGGTATACAAGTAAGGAGAATAAGAAGCAAATTGACAAACATCTTATAATTTTTGAAAAATGAAACAAATACTCAAGAATTGAAGCATCAAACTATTGTTAACCCTGGTGCTATTTTCATTAAAATGTAAATTTGATAACACAATTATTCTGCAAATAATGTAATCTTGAGCAGCATACTCACCCATCCCAAAGCATCTTTCCTTAGAATGACACATCATAGACTTTAAACCTTCTTTTCATTGAAGACCATAGTATGGAATTGGTCTTTAATTGTTTATTTTCCTAATAGTCAAATTCTATATTTTTCTTCTTTTATTGTGTACTCCCATGATAATATCTTAAAAAGATCCAAGACCCCTATGTGAAATAACCTTTTTCTCTGTCCCATCATTTAAAAGATAATTACAAAAAAACAAAAAAAAAACAAAAAAGACAAAAGGTAAAAAACCGATGCTGATCTATTATTATTATTATTATTAATATTATTATTATCTATAAGAAACCATCAGCCAAAACTGTCAATATAGGTTATTTCAGTTTTCAAGTTGGTCTGGCTGGCTACATATGTTTGCATGTATGTATATATCTATCATGCATACACACCACATCAATAAAGCTAGGGGAAAATTCCAATATTTACTCTTAATTTTGTCTTTGAAAAAAATTTTGTTTTCTGAAAATTTGTGATTTTTACTGTATTATTATTATTATTAGTGTCCTATTTTATATACAATACTAGTTTAGCCTTGCAGTCAAAAAATGATGGCAATATTCAAGTAATTTCACAATTGCAATTACAAAAAAGCGTAGAAGATGAAGAGAAGGTGTGAAGCTAATTCAATTGAGAAATTGTCACAGAATTCGAATATTATTGTATACAATCATCTTCCTCTTACAAATGTCACAAATAATAAAATAGTCTTCTAAAGGAAGTAATTTTGTGTAAAAAAAATGGAAATTATTTTGCTTGGAGTGTTACAGACAAAAATATAGACATGCACTTGGCATATTATATAATTAGATAATTATTATCTTTGAAAAATAGTTAAAAATTCTTTCCCAGTAATTCTATGCTTTCTTCTGATTTGTTTTTGTCCGAGCATTACTGAGGATATATGACTTGTGTATCTCTAGCTGCTTCCATTTTATTTTTATTTTTTTATTCATTCATTTTCTAATTTTTGGCAGAAAAACTTGCTTCCTTTTGATGATGAAGACAATTGTTATATTAACTAAACTGCCCACCACCTTTGTCTGCTAATTGATTACCTGTATGCATTTCCCTTCATCTTTCGTGTTCAAATGATAGCTTTACTTCAATAAATGGAGTAATTGCAATCAGAAGGTGGCACCAGGATTAACACTACAAATTTAGAAATAGCTGTCTATTCAAAACTGTCAGTTGGCATTGCTTTTTTTTCCTTGTTTGATATTCTATCACAAAAACCTAATTTTACATGATAGAAGACAAAAAATTTAAACAGAACACAGGTATGCTTTATATTCTTGCAATATATTTTGACCAATATTGCGACATTTTTTGCATCATTTCATGAAAAAAGAATAAGAAGCAACAGATAATGTAAAAAAATCTTATGTAAATGCATTGATTTCTCATAGTTGCTTATCCATTTCATTGTTTTTTTAATGCTGATTTTTTTATTTTAAAGTTATTTGCTGTCTTATAAGCAGTAGTCTCTAATAACATGCATTCTTAAACCTGAATTGATCAATGTGTTATTAAAGGTTATAAGAAAGAAACGCTAACTTTTTGCTATTACATGCAGTAATGATGATGTACAATATATATATATATATATATATATATATATATATATATATACACGCATACACACACACACATACTGATACACATGCACTTTGATGATGTTCTATTATGATAATTGATATGTAATTAGATCATCATGTGTTTAAAGCAAATAAAAAGTGAAACCAAATTTAAAACCCCTTGCTTCTATATGGATATTACAATATTGTGCTCACAGTTTGTAGCATGCATACAGTTCCTATTTATAAATTATTCACTTTTTATACAATTTTTTTCTCCTAAAAATTGAATTGCTAAATATTCTTGCTATGCATGGTTCTGTTCTGTTTTTAACTTGAAAGATTCTTTGTTAAAGTGGAAAAATAATGGCACCAGTTTTTTTTTTAATTCTCAACTGACTGACCCTATAAATGAACCAGGTAATCCAATTATAAGTACTATTTTTTTAAAAAGTGGGTGACTATACAAAACATGAAAAATATTGTGGAACTCTTTTGTTTGTATATGACACTCGTTGAAAAAAAGACTGCTACACAGTAAAATTTTGAGCGTGTCTTTTTCTATTAAAAAACAAAAAAAAATATCCAGTCCTTGAAGTTTATTTTTTGTTAATGTTGAATGTCAACTTTTGAGGTTGCTGAACTAACCACTGTATTTTTTCAAGCTTTTTGTTAAAGAAGAAACTTTATGCTTGTTTGAAAAAATCTACCAAAGCATGAAATATTATTTTAATACAATTTATGTTTTACTTGATACACAAAAATAATTTGTTCATTATTGCACTGTTTCTTTTTTAACTATTATAAAATTAAATTGACTTAAGTTTCATTTAAATGATATTAAACTTTATACCCATGTTGTATGAACAAATAGATTTACAATGAGATTTGTTGAAATATCAGTAACCATGGGCGTCCGCTGAGAGTTGCAAACAGGACATTTGTCCTACCCTGGATCAGGCCTCCTTGTCAAGGGTGAGGAGGTTTGAAAGTTGGAACCTTTTAGAGGTTGGGTATCAAGGAGACACAATGAAGAGAGACAGCCTAGGATGAGTAGCACTTAAGGCACTCTCTAGTCCCTTACCTGAAAACCAACAACTAGACATATCTTCTTGTGCATCTCAACCCCCCCTCCCCAATCCCCGATTATATCTTCTCCACCTCCAGGAATATATCCAAATATATCCTCTCCACCCCCAGGAATATATCATTTTGCCCTTACCTGGAAGAGTAGCAGTGGATGCCCATGTCAGTAACATTTTTTAACTAAAGTTATCAATCATATTAAGATAATTTATTCAAGCTTTTCTTATTGACCTACAACTATGAAATGGGTTCAGCTAGTGCTTCACCAGACTGAGAGTAATTGCTGTTTCAATCTTTACTGCTTCACTTCAAGGCATATAGGCAGTAATACCAATTTGTACAATGAAGTGAGGAGAAAAAATTGTTGACCTTTTTTCAATTCAAAACTGCAATAAAAGAACAAATTATTCACTATAGTGAGGAAAAATATACGAGTTTATACCAAGTGAAAAATATGTAAAATATCCTAGACATACCAACACTGTTGATATTATCTCACTCATATCACTAAAACTACAACTGAGCTAGTTCAGCACTTTTAAGCTAAATTTGAATTTTTAAGGGCTGACCATCATATATTGTATGTCATCTGTCATGTCCAACTTAGTGTGCTATATCCTATGTCAAAATCAAAACTTCTCAAATTGTTATGGGATTTCAAATTATTTTTTGGTTTGAAACTATTTTAAGGAAAAATAAGATGAAAAAGAAAAAATGTTTTGATATGTAAAGGCTGCTGATATTAATAGAAAAATGAAGACTCTTCTGAATAGTTTGGATAATTGCTATGAGTACATTTGCTCAAGCTGACATTTTTAAAATTCTTTTATTTGTATTTTTTTCAATAAAAATAATAATTTTCAACATAATTGTTTTGCAAGAAAAACTTTTTGTTGAATTTTGCAGAAATTTGAAAAAAAAACTTATTATTTTCTTCTAGAAAACCAGAAAAATTTGAAATCCCAAGTCAGACAGTTGTCTGAAATCTTGACAACACCAAACTGTTCGCTCCTTCTCTTCTTGAAAGGGAAGACAAAAATGAAGTTAAATGAATATTTTGTGTTTAACTTTGATGATGGTAAGACCACAATGTCTCTGTTTTATTCAAAACTATTGCACTCATCACAACGTTGTGTGCATGTCTGTGACATGACATTGAGAACTCCCATTCCAGACTGTGTGCCAAACTCTGTCAATAGTGCTCCTGTATGGTGTTCGGAAAGCCTTAATCTGTCTATGTCAGCCACTGACACCTGGAATATTCTTGCTACGATATTGATATTTTAACAGTAAATTGGTTGAAGCTTATGAACTATTTGCCAGTTGGAGTCAGACAAAAATGGGAAAATATATTCAGTTTTATTTATTTTTATCATTAGTTGAAGTGTGGTAACCCATTGGGTTAATTGTGGCTATAATTCTCCTTCCTCTTAATTTTGTGATTTAAAAAAAAAATTAAAAAATTAAGATGAAGGTAAGTAGTGGTTGAAATCAATACAATGGGACACGATACACAGACGAATGATAAAATAATTGCTTTAATAACACTACTAGTACTGAAACAAAAACAAATATGGTGCAGATTTTTGGAGTAAAGGATGGGTTTAAAAGGTAAGATTTGACTTCTAACCATAACATTTCTGTAGCTGAGTGGCATAGCAGCTGAACACATACCTGGCTTTCCTTTGGCAAGGGGGACATGAGTTCAAATTTCACCAGGAGCTTATTCTTTATCTCGGATCTGTGCTGTCTTGTTGCCATAAAGTGACAGCCAAAATTGTGATAAAAAAATAAAAATCGAGATGAAGGTAAATAATGTTCTGTTTAGCTTGGTTTCAAGAGATTATAATGATTGAATTGAGAAAAACCCTGCCTATTCTTAATTTTTTATAACTTAGAATGAATAGTGTTTGATATGAACTATTTTTTTCATTTTTTACAAATCAGATTTCACATATTATTTTAAAGGTGAAAGAAGACTCAAAAATATTGCTGAAAATAGTGAAATATATATGAGATTAGTGGTTGATCTTTTGAATAAGTCTTGTATTTATTCTTCGTGTATCGCTTTATCTTTAAAATGTGTTAGTTATACTTATATATAAGCGTATGTATATGTGAACACATGTTTATGTGCAGAGATATATATATTCACACACAAAAACGTATTGAAAATACAAAAGACTATC
Organism: Thysanoteuthis rhombus; assembly: GCA_963457665.1. Lineage (NCBI taxonomy): Eukaryota > Metazoa > Mollusca > Cephalopoda > Oegopsida > Thysanoteuthidae > Thysanoteuthis > Thysanoteuthis major. Next base: position 14,598,461 of record OY735203.1, read on the forward strand.
AACTGAAATATAGTCTTAGCTTCTTGTGAATCAGATAAAAATAAAATGGAAAACTTTACTTTTTACTTAACTCAATCAATTTACTATTTTTTTAGACTGCATTCATGCCTTCTTTTTGTGTCTTACTTGCACTCTGGCTTAATCAATGAGACTCTGCCCACAATTATATTATATGTCTACAATGATTGTATTTCCCAATATATATATATATATATATATATATATATACACATGTGTGAATTTGCATGGATACTGTGATAATTGTCTAGAAAAATGGTCTGCCTTAGACTTTCTGATAAAAAGGAGTGGAAAAGTATGAATAGATGAGATAGTTATATAGCTGGTGCTGAAAATACTGTCAATGTTTTCTTTAATATATCTGATCATTTCTGTCATGATTTTTACAATGATTGCTTCTAAATAATAATAATAATAATAATAATGATAATCATCATTTTCTTTTATAAAATTTGAAGATATATGAAGAGTATTTTTCCGAAATTACAAATTGAAAGTAATAAAGTTGACTGCTAGCTTTGTATAAAAGAAAATGTTTTTCATTATATTCTCTTAAAGGCTACCTTTGGCAGCTGTTGAGCTCAATTTCAAGTAACTTACTTTCGTGGTGAACTGGTGCTTGGTTCCTAAGCAAAATCTGACTACATTTAAAATATAATCTTATTTTACTTGTACTACTACTATTACTAATCCCTAATCAGCAGGTGTCTAGAGTTTTCCAGCTCAACAAATAATGTGTGTGAGAAAGATAGAAGTCTATTTTTGCCTTTGCACAAAGCAGTAAAGAACCTTCCAAAGCAAGGTGTACAATATTCAAGAACAAATGGGAAAGAATTAGATGAAAGGCTGGTTGTATGGTAACAAGGATATATATACTTGATATGCAGCCAAATTATTGATAAAAATACAAAAAGTTATAATTTCTCACTAATTTTCTTGTTGACATTTTCACATTCAGAAAATTATATAATGATTTTAGATGTACATGCTAACCATTTGAAAAAAATTTTTTTTCTATTTAAGTGTGGAAATGTTCATGATGAAAGCAAAGAAGAAATGAAATAATGATACACATGAAATAATGAGTTTGTATACAAATCTTAATAGGTTTTGATTACTTGAAAGATACTGTGCCTTCATTTCATGACGAATTTTGCTGTGAAATTCGTGCTGATTTTACAAGCAATTCTTACTGAGTTTAGAATGGCAAAATGTTTCTTTCAGGAAGACATACACAATCCAAGTTGACCATTGCTCTATGCCAGTTATATGATAATATCATGGCATAAGAATGAAAAAGAGGTGGAGCTGCTGTCATAGTGCCCAAAGAAAATACTAAACCATGAAATGACTTTAGAGAATTTTCTTCATTCTCTAAAGGTTGTCAAGTTATCTTCCTTTGAAATAATCAGAAGAAAATAATTTCATATTATTTCTCTGATAATAATTCGATAATTGTTCTTTTCAGTGACTTTTTGAAAAACTATTACTTTGATAATTGTTAATATAAAAACATTAATTATACACTTTTAGTGTTATGAACTTAACTACAGCAGGACAAGAAAATGCCTACCCTATATATATTTTCTTTTAGAATCAAGTTGTGGAAATGAAATGGAATTTGAACTTGAAACTGATTTTATAGACTTTTTCAGATCTCAACAAGAAAATAAACGAAGTCATTTGATGCCAAAAGATGGAAAATATCAAATTCTATTTTGTTAATGTTTTTCTTAGGGAAATTGATGAATATCTCAATCTGAATTTAGATGTGTAAGCTCTCAAAACAAATGAAAAATTAGAATTCAAGTACTTTTTCAAATTAATGTCAGATTTTTATGCTCTTTTAATGTAATCAGATTAGCAAATTCTTCAGCTTCTTCAGGTGATGGGGTTCAAGACAGAGGTACAGATGTCCTCTGGTTAGTGACTGGGTTCTATTCCGACAACTGGGTCTCAAAACAAAATGAAAGCTTTGTTTTAGGGCTGAAAAAAACAATTTGTTTTAGATCTTTGCTAGTAAGGCAAAGCTTTTTAAAACTTCTTCTGCTATCATCTTTTTATCTTTTCCAGAGGGGGAAATGCTTTGATCGTGTATTTCTTAATCTTAATCTGTCATGGACGGAAATACGCTTGGTCAATAAATGAGTAAGTTGTTAACCGGTGGACACTTGTATAGATATGATTATTTTTGTATATCCATTAGTTGATGGGTCATTTAACGAGTGGGTTAGGTGGCAAGTGAGTAGGTAGGTTGTGATGGACACAAAGTAAGGGTCCGGTTTACCATTATACTTACATTGTAAACCAAACCCCTCGCTAAAAACTTGAAAGTTTTAGGATTTTCAATGACTAACATACTTGAACATGCTCCGGATCCCATTAGGTACTACATAAAATTTGTTGGCCATACCTCTAGCTGTCCTTGAGTTATGCAATAATAGACAGACTGATAAAAGAAACATTTGGTGAATCATAGTAAGGTAATAACTCAGTGGAAAAGCAAACTTCCAAATGCAGTGGCTGGCATCTTGGCAAAAGACAAAAGTTATGGGAGAGTTACATTATTCATGATATAAAATAAAGAAAAAACTGGTAAAAATATTCATAAACAATGCTTTTATTTTCCTTTTTTTCTCTTAAACTGTATATTGTTCTTTTCAAATTCTTTTTTTTGTATTCCTATTAATTTGTAAAAAAAAAATAATTTTGTCAAATGATCCCTCTTCCATGTATGTTTTGGTTGTATTCTAACCACGCATTTCCCTCCTCCAACACTTTGATATATTTTTCTCCTTTTATCTGTTTATTTTAATTTATTTTGTACTTGTTTGTTTGCCTATAAATTTTGAGTTGATATCAAAATTTGTAAATAGGTGTATATAGAAAGAACTATTTTCATATTCTTCATGCGGCGTGTTTCTACCAAGACAGTGGTGCTGTTGCCAGAGAATGGTGACTATATATATATATAATATATATATATAACACACATACACTCATATATATATATAC
>OY735203.1:15203993-15371493 GCA_963457665.1 Thysanoteuthis rhombus
AAAATGATTTTCTTCAAGTAAGCCGCAACAGATCTGCTTAGATACTCTACTTCCACTATAGGAATCAAGTGTAAATAGGTCTGGTTAGTAATTCAATAAAAACCACCACGTAACCGATGTCTTTTGGCAGCATGCCCGACGCAAACTAAAGGATTAATTTAGCATAAACTTGCATTGTAAATCGAACCCTCACCAAAAAACTTGCGTTTGGGGGAAAAAAACAGAACGTTTTTAAGGCATAAGTTGGCTGGTAACCATCGAAATGCACCGGAACATTCCCATAAAATAATAAAGATTTTCGAGATGTAACGCTTGGATTTTTCTCTTGAATTTCTCTTCGCCTTCCAAGTGTCATTTTACCAACAATCTACCAGATCACCTCACATCCACACCACAAACACATGATAAAGAATAAATGCTTAAATTTTTAGCCCTGTAGATTCATTGATGCAGGCCGTCCGCATGACCTATATGGTCAGCCAGCCTGCTATAATCACTTAAAAACTCAAGAAACCTACGTGGACAGTTTTGGTCGAAAGAGGGCATTTCAATAAATACATATGATAATCTATTGATATGTCTTTTTTATATATTCTAACGCGGTCTTCTTTGTTCTGTAATTAGTTGTTCTGGTCTGTCTCTACGTGAAAAAAAAGAACACAAGCTTTAATTAAATGTATGATGGACATTTACCAAGCTTAGCTTAGTCTGACACAAGGCGACATATGTGGAGCATTCGGTGAGGATAGAATTCAATACGAGAATAGCTGGCTAATCACTGCTCGACAGCAAAATAGTCACTGATATCGAGTAAGCGTAGCCGAATATCGTAGACTTTTATTCGTTGCCTTAGAGATCAAAATCCCAAGATCTCGATCCCTTTGAGGATTTATGGGGTGTGTTGGACCAACAAGCTCGCTCTAAGGGATTTCCATCACGTAACTTACGGTAGTTAAAGGGCCTGCTAGTACCATTCTAGCACCAAATTTCAGGAAAAAAAGTTCATAGGTCTTGTAGGATTCATGTCTGATCGGGTAAGAACTGTTTTGTGGGCACATTTTTATCAAGCAGATGGTTATAATGTTTTGGCCATATTGAGCCGTATCTAGACCTTTGGAGCCCGGGGCGCTTCAGGTTTGGTGAACTTCACATACACAGAAATTGAAATACACGGGGAAAAAAAAAAAAAGCATATCAATGTTCAGTAATGTATGTATTCGGTACTGACAAGTTATACATACATAGAATGGTTATCTGGAGTAAATACATGTATAAGTTAATATCTTTGGTGGTCATCAGTTATAAGATATATGCGTGGTTCTTATGTGGTTATCATCAAAGAATGGATAGCGTGAAGATGTTGAAGACAAAGGATTTTACTTTCACGTGGTTTGGTGTTAGCGTCGACGTCACTGGATATGTGGAAGGAGGAAGAGAGATGTACGAAGAGAATGCACGCCAAATATGAACGTCGACGCAGAGATGAAACACAGTAAAAAGGAACACATACAAGTATTTGAATGGACAAATAAAACGTCCATGTGGTTTGGAGCGTACCAAGGAATGATTATAGAGACTGGGTTCAGTATGTGTGCCAAACTGTCAAGTTGCATGTGTGACTGGGGGGAACTTTTCTCTGACGACAGTAGACACTCGACAGACAGACCATGAAAGACAGAAAACACGGAGTTTTATCCATGCGTGTTTCCCGAAGTAAAAAGAATTAGGAGAGATCGTCGTGACTATCGGACAGTAAAAAGCATTGCCGTTCCATTCATGAGAGTGAGAGGTGTATACGCGTTTGGAGCACATGGTGAGGACACGGTTGAGTGGCTGTGTAGCTGAGCGTATTTGAGATGCTTCAACATCGGTGAAGTGAAATGAGCAAAGTTAGTACAGAGATGAGTCAAGGTAGGAAATTGATTAGGATCGCATTGACCGGGAGGCCAGTGCAATTAGTTTGATCTTAGGCAGGAGAAAAGAGAGAAAAAGAGTAGCTGGTGGCAGGGGCAAAAATATAACTAGCTAGGAGTTTCGGTGCCAATGAGCGTTCGTTCGACCATGAGCGTCCAGGGGCTTTTATAGGGATCATCATAGGAAGTGACGTTTTCGATATCTAGCTAAAAGAAAAGGTTTCGTATTTTATTCCCAAGCAAAAGTATAGGGGGCGCTACACAAGTATAATCACAAAACAAGTAAATTTTGGCGTAAGACAAATTCATTTTCGTAATCCATACCCCAATTTCTGTAGACCCAAATTACAAGCAGTAATTTATATTAATTTATCTAAAACAATTAAAGGCCTTATGATGAATTCCGAAATGAAGGTGTAAATATTAATTTATTTCTTATCAAAGAAAACTAATTTTTGTATCGGGGGTTCACAGGACAATTGCCCCTTTTGTTCCCCTATAAATCGGGTACTGTCTGGAATGATAGGCTCTATAAATTTTGAATTAAAATTCATCTTATGGATTTCTCACCTGAAGATGAATTCTATCGAACAAATATTAACATTTTTCAACCCATCACCATTTGTAATCAACCTTCAATTGTTTCAGGAGCTATTCGAAAAGAAATTCGTATGTTTCACTGTCATGAAGCCAATGATTACATTTTTATCAAATCATTTTTCTTAGCACATAAATGCAACAGCTATTGCTACAGTCATTGGAAGACCAATTCAAGTAAAAACATAAGATCTTGAAGTAGAGTTTTTGGAATTGCAGAATGACATTGAGCTAAAATCATTTGTAAAAGATGCGAACGTTTTGAGTTTGATCGTAAGACAAAAAAATCCTTTCCTAAAATGTGTAGCATATAAGATAAAATCACTTTTCGGATCCGCCTACCTTTGCTGTTTTCGACTATTAATAATATGAAATCAAAATACAGAACTCGTCTTACTTATGAGCATCTCGATTGTTTACGAACAGCAATATCATCAATCTGATTATTTAACATAGGAATCAATTTTTTTTCGTGTTATTCATTATTAATTCCAACTATAAATTTGCTTTGAGATCACTAAAGACATTTGAATATATATATATATATATATATATATATATATATATATATATATATATATATATTATTAGACCTGATTGGCATTACTTTTTTATTGCCAAAAATGTATTTTATCATATCACACTGCTAGAATGCAAGGCATTTGATACCTGAGATGTACGAAAAAATCGAAAATTTCCGGACCTGCATTTGATTTGGTTACCGCTTGGCACCCGAAACATTTTTTCTTGTTACGACCCTGCTCATACATTTTTTTACATAGTGATTTTATCAATTTTTTGTGTAATTAGCTATGTTTTCAGTTTATTTGAATTAGTTTTGTTTTGCGCTCATTATTTTACGTAGGAACTGCATGTTATCTCGGACGCCACATTATATTTTATGTCCATTAAGTCAAATTAAAAACTTGCCTTGATTTTTCCCATAATATCAACAATTTCTAAAACTTGCTGTTTCGCAGTAATTTATCTTTTTATAGTTCGGAGAAAACGGAGATAATTCTGAAGGATTGTCCTCATTAGTAATAATTTTTTTAGAATCGTCAATTTTCGAAAACAATTAAACCTGACTGGATAATAGAAAATACGTTATTCAAATGAAAATGGGCTTTTTGTTTTCATAATCACGAGACAAAACATATAACTGGTTGCTGAAGAGTGTGTTAGGCACAAAATGTGGACTTTCACCGGGTATATATCCTTGTAATTCTTATTTCTATATATTTATTGCTCTATATTGTTTCTATGAACGCATTTGTAGTTTGTTGTCTAGTTTGGGGCCGTATGGTTATTCATTATTCATTAGTGTTATTTTATACTACGCCTCGTTGAATTTTCAAAGACAGAGCACATACTCACATTGGCTACCCCAAAACGTATAAATGACGATGAAGTGTCACTAAGTATGACAGCTGATGAGACTCGTTGTGCTTGTGTCATTTCTGTTGTGTGTTCACCCACGTGAATATTAAATCTGCTGTTTCGTATTTAATATCAGAATGCATGCAAACCTACTTTTGATATCATCTATACGAAAATTTATAAATCAGAGAAAAGATTTCATTCGAGTCGATTTTCTACCAACATATTCAGCCGAAGAATGTGCCATAGATATTTCATGACCATTAAACTCTGACTACATTATCCACGATTTACACCACCTCAATTCCATCAACATTTTAAATTTATATTATTTTAGCCTTTTATAAATAGGTAAGACGATAAGGAAGAAAACGGGTGTCTGTGACATCATAGAAACTATTAAAAAAACTCAAATAGCAATGGGCAGGCCATGTTGCAAGAATGAAAGACAACCGATGGACATCACGTCTCACAACATGGATCCCCAGAGATCACATAAGAAACTGAGGCCGGCAGAAGACAAGATGGAGAGATGAACAGGACAGATTCAGGAAATACTGGCTCAGCGACGCCCATGATAGAGAATTGTGGCAAATCCTGGGGAAGGTCTATGCCCAACGACGGACGTTAAAAGACTGATGATGATGAAGACGAAACTAAATAGCATTCCCATAGTTAGTATCACAGAATGAACTATTCCATCAATGTACATCAGTCATTTGTTACTTAGCAAAACTTCAATCTCCCACAGCGCCCAGCTACCAGTCAGACGATTGGAATAGAGTCAATCGTTTCCCCGATCCCTGATTTTAACCAATCAATGATCTTTCACCCTGACAACAGGGGTGGCGCCAAGATTTTCCCGATACCGGGCTAGCTTCCCCAATAGGGGGGCTAGATCATCCAGCCAGGGCATGATCGATGTTGATATAATTATTGGTGATTTCTGGATTTTTTTTTCAAATGTATTTACATATTTTTCGGGAAGGTTTAGATTCAATAACTCCTCAAGTGAAACAGCACTTGCCCCCAAACAGTACAAATCTATATCTTCAATTGAAATATTCCCCGATAGATTTTTTTTCGGGGGGTAGGGGTAGAATTCCCTGACGGGGAAGCTGGAGCACTCCCTGCCATCCTTCTGACGACACCCCTGACTAACAATGACCAAATCCATATCCTCTGCTTTCCTAATCTCATAAAAATACTAGTAGGTGTCATAAATAACTTCAGCGAATAGGAGCAGCATGTTATGAAAATGAATAGGAAACGATCATCCGTAAATTTTCTCTTCCGGTTATGAATCTGAAGCCTATCAGTGGCTCAGATCACTATCCAATAATAGCTACCATAAAAACAAAAATTGAGGAAACTGGAACGCAGAAAAGAGGGAGATGTATAAATAGAGGGAGCTAAGAATGATAACATCAGCACCATTTTGCGACAGACTTGAATATGTTATACAACAAGAGAAGATAATTCCAGTACAAGAAAAGCAACAACTCGGTCACCAGGGACGGATAACGCAAAAATCTCTAGACCAAAGAGAGTTAGCGAAGAATAATGATGTTCAATACAGAAAGCCAGACAGGCAATTGTGAAATAATACAAAGGAAGAATGACTAAATCGAAATTGCAATGAAGTAGAAAGTCACATTAACAAAAGCAAAAAATGTACCAGGAAATAAGGGAAATTACTGTATAAAGAATGTTCATATCTCAAATGCTTCCATATAACTAAGAAAAGTTGGTTAGTTATTCAAAAGAAGCCGTCACTTGAACATCGTCTTTTGGCAGTATGACATGTTGGGGTTGATCATTTAAAAAATTGGAAAAAGGGGTAATCAATGAATGAGTTACTTCTATCGCCTTTTGTTGTGTAGTGATCACTGAAAAAAGTCCAAATTGAAGAAAACAAATAAACAAGTGTGACACACAAAAGGATCAATTTAGCATAAACTTCCATTGTAAATTGAATCCCTCCTTACAAGAAACCTATTTGGGGGTAAAATCATAACAAAGAAGTTCTTTCTAGACGCAATAAGGAGCAAACGTTTAAATTTTCAACCCTCTAGCTCCATCAGTGCAGCCTGTACGAGTGATACACACACACACACAGCCAGACCAACTTGAAAACTTGGGAAACTTATGTTGACAGTTTTGTTTGACTGTTTCTGACGATGTCTTTTCAAGTTTTATTGATTTCATTAAAGCATTCGACAAAGTACAACACAACAAATTTTTACAAAACATCGACGGAGGGGACCTACAGCCTTTTCAACATTTATACTGGAATCAAAAGACAGCCGTAAAAATTGATAACAATGAAAGCAGCTAGACTAAAAATCATAGAGGAGTTAGATAGGGATGCATTACCTCACTGGAATTATTCAAAATACAAAATGAAATAATTCTAAGAGAAATACTAGACCTCCGTGGCATAAATATTGGAGGTTTTAACGTCAACAATGTATGATATGCAGATGATACCAACCTAATGACAAGTTCTATGGAAGACCTACAAATCCTACCATACGAAGTAGTACAAACAAGTGCAAAATTCAGCCAATTATTAAATGTAAGAAAACCACAAATGTATGGTAATGGAATTTACGTCGAACAAGTGCAGTAGTAGTAGTAGTAGTAGTAGTAGTAGTAATAATAATAATAATAATAATCATCATCATCCATTAGAGGAGGAATGAGTTGTTATAGTAATCATCAGAGTTTGGAGAAGAAAGGAAATCAGACATGTTCACAGTCACGTGTTCCAAACGTAGCGGTCATTTTAAGTGCTGAACATACGAATGACAAAAATACCGAATCGAAGAAAGTTCATAATAGAAATAAGATAAATGCAGATGTCTAGACAAACATGGATACGTTTAACAAACAATAACAATTAGAAACAGTATATATAACGCTGAAAGGTCAAGGCGATCGTTCTATGGTTTGCATAATTATTAGGTAATTAGGAAGTAGAATATTTTTTTAAGGAGAGTTGATGCAGCGAATCTTTTTATCGTTTATTTTACTTAACGGTGGAATCTGGAAGTGGTGTCTTCAAAAGGTTTGATATAGGATAATCATGCATATTATTGAAGATATGATTAGGTTGATCCAAAAGAGATTATGGAGGCACATGATAAATGAGATACGCCATTGAGCTTACGAGGTTTTCAACACCAGTGTAATATATTGACATGGTAGTAACTTAAATCGTAACTACGTTGAAAGGAAAAGGATGTGGCATGGCTTTTTATGGAAGCTATTCCGTAGCAGAAATAAGTAGATATATGAATGACTGTGTCTCGATAGTTTAGGCTCCAGACTACCAAGATGTTATTGTGACGGACGAAGGTTTGATAGAAAAATAAGGCAGAGGGACCAAGTTCTCGAGGCTAAATAGCCATGACAATATTTACCGAAAGCTAGTACATTAGAAACCACTGTTTGGCTCTCAATAGCTGATTACCCGATTAGAGCCACAGTAAAGAGATGGGTGCAAATAACTGGTCTAAATTATATGTAAATAAATGAAGAGTCACTGGTATAAGACTGAAAAGTGGACAAAGATTAAAGAAAGATAATCGGTCGAGGGACCGGTACTGAAGTGAACACTGATAAACGGGAGTGAGGGCCTTTATAGTCAAGGATGATAATAGAAAAGGTACATAGACGTACATACATACGTATGTTTACGTGCATGAGATATTCAGGTTACTAAATTCTACCCTCCTTGAAGAGTTAACAATAACGAGGGGGTTTATGACGTTATCGCACATATCAACTCAGAGGCTCCTGACCAACAGGCGCTGAAGTGGATGGCTCAGCATTTGGGCAATGATCCGGAGGGTGTAGTGATACAACATATTATACAAGATAATTGAAATGAACGAATGAATAAAATTGATTAATTATTCATCCCCGCTTACGAAGTGGACAGAATTGAATAAAAATGACTAGAATACTCGCAGCCTAAAAGCACTCAGCCAATGAAAGCCCTAAAACAAAGACTTCAATCTTCGTAGGAAAGAACTTGCATTAAATTCACCCTTACATGGACGCACCCTAATGACACTTCATGTACAAAGACGGAAACAAAAACACGAGTATTTTCCTCACTTATTCGTTGGATAAAGAAAAGTTATTCCCATTAGATACTGCATCTATCTATCTTTTGCTAAGCTGTTGTGTCTTCATTTTCATATTGGGAATAGCATTCATGTATATTTTATGCAAAGGATATGTCCAAGTAATATAGTAACTATTCATATATAAGTATTATCTCTTTGATTTAACTAGCAGTAACTCATGGTAGCTTTGTAGACCGCTCACAAAGTATGGATTGTCCATCTACTCCTCACAGATGTACGCTAACGAGAAATATCGTAGCTCCCTCTTTCCTGTATAAATTCCAGGGGCTGACCATAACTTTTCTAAACCATAATACAAAGGCACTTTACTGTCATAAGGGAAACAACTTGCATCCACAGCGTCGTATTAAACAGTTATATTTTGATTGCTAGCTGCATCAGAATATCCTGAAATAAGTGAGACAGCAGTTGGCACAGGAGGTTCCGCTAAACTAGTTTCTATACAAGGATTTGCAGGCTTTGAAGGTCTGCTGGCTTTACATACCGTGACATGCTACCAGTTGGGGCCAGGTCACGGACAGACGCAGCTGATCCACGCCCATCAGCAAATTGTATATGATCATACTGTTGGTTTACTTCTAACTGGTCGTATTTACTGGTGTGAACGTGGCAGCAAAGCAGGACATAATCAGAAACACATAGCGATGTGGGTAAAGAATGGCCACTGGGGGACCGACGTTCATAAAATAAGGGGCGTGGCATTGATGGCTGTGCGGGGTAGAGATCTAATTGTAGTACATCTGACAAGTTCTGTCCCTCACTGACAAAGCCAGGGTAATTTGATTTCAGATTATACTATTGCAACGCTAGCCTCAGCCTTCCCCATGCGAGAGTAAGGTGTCATTCGGCTCGTTGCGATGCTCAAGTTAATCAACACAACTTCTTGGACAGAATTAAGAGCCTGTAATCAGAGTTAATGAACAAAGGCGTTCTGAATACTGTAAATATCTTATTCAGACTTCGGATAATAGTACTGGCGGTCAAGATGAATGGAAAAAGTTGAATACTCGTCTACTATGGTTAGTATATAGCAGTTTCCAGCGGTTGAAGAGAGAGTCCCTTTGAAATCCGAACTGATCCGTTCCATTGGTTATGTAATTTTAATGAGAAAAATCAATTTCGGTGTATTGAACCGAGGCTCAAATCGATCACATACAGGGCATTCAGTGCATACTATTCTTAACTCTCCAACAGAATGTTTCCCACTGTATGGCCCCCTATACTTTTAGTTGAGAATCAAATACGATACTCCTCTTTTAGCTAGTTATCACTTCCGACGACCCCTATGAAAGCCCTAAACACACGTGTTCAAACGCTCACATGCCCTGGAAATTCTGAACGGTTACTCTCTCTTTTTCTCTCCTTTTCCCCCTCTCTAAGATCAGTATCATTACACCGGCCTCCCGGCCGATCTGAACTTTACAATTTTTTCCACAGTGACCAATCTCTGTACTAAGTTTGCCCATTCTAGTTCACCGATGTCGGGGCATCTCACATACGCACAGCTACTCACCACTAGCGCCAAACGCATATACACTCTCATCAATGAAATGTCAATGCATTTTACTACCCGATAGTCGCGATGATCTATCTCCTAATTCTCCTTAATTCGGAAACCACATATAGATTAAACTCAAAGTGTTCTCTATCTGTCCGTCATAGTCTGTTCGACGTGTGCTCTCCAGCGTCAGAGAATCACCCCTAAGTTGCTCACACTCAACTTGGCTGTCAGGCATACACACTGAAGCCGGTCTTCAAAACCGTACCTTGGTACGCTTCAAGCCTTATGGATTCAAAGCAGTTCAGACACGTCTATTTCAACTCCGACGACTGCACTATCAAGGCAACAAATCTTCATGTGAGAGCTATGTCCCGTCCTCTCTTCTCTTCTCTTCTCTCCTCTCCTCTTAATATGATTGTATCTATGTTGTCTTATATGAGTTTCCATTTTAGTTCTGTATCATCAATAATGTTCATGTATTAAAGGTACATTTTATTTGTTCAAATATGTGTCCTTTTTACTTTGTTTCATCTCTGCGTGCATGTTCATACATGGCTTACATACTCTCCAAACGTCTTCTTTCCTCCAACATTCCCACCGACTTCGGCGCGTGGTGTTAACACCAAACCACGTGGAAGCAAAATCCATTGTCCTCATCAGTATCTTCTCACCACACACAACCAACAGCCATTACTATCCTCCAGGAATCACTAATGAAATGGGCAAATCTTGTCACACCTGGATGGCATGAACATGAAGCTCAGATATGTAGTTTGATAACCTGCTAAACCATGACAGTTGTGAAGCGTCGTCCTTTTTAGCGACTTCTACAATAGCACATGCCTCTTTTTCAATCTATTTGCACTTGCATTCAGTGGGGATAAGAGGTGAGGGAAAGGCAACTGGGCACCTCGTTTGGTTCGGAGTAAATGCTGTTGCTCTGTCGGGGGCATCATTCTCAACCACCAAGGGAGTAGTCTCATCAGTCGTGTGTACAGCAGCATTGCCAATCTTTTCTTTCAGGGAATTGAAGGCCTTTAAAGCATCATGATTAAGAAGAAATGTATCAGAAACAATCAAAGCTCTGATCTTGAAGGGTAATCGAGAAATCTATAGTGAGTAATTGGAAAGTACGACAATAGCACGGCGTAAAGCAGCCTGGTCCTGTATAGTCAGCAATTCCTTCACTTGTTGCGATTGCTCAGCATCATCAAGTGAACCATGAATTATAGTGTAGCGTAGAAAGTCCATAGGTGTGGTTGATATAACACACTTCTTTTCCTTGAAAGTAATATTGTAGAGTAGTGCAATCTCGCTAAAATTCGCTCTGATCACGTTTCTATCGAGTGTTCGTGGTCACAACAATGATATCCACGGGTGGCGACTCCTTTATTTTTAGTTAAAATTAAGTACGAAATTAAATATTAGCTTTAGATACAAAACCTTAAATCTAGCCACATACAAAACTTCACTTCTTTTATCTTCTCTCTATAAAAGCGCTGAACGCACATGTTCACTCACTCGTTTTCCAGACTTTCATAGTCGGTTACTTCCTCTCTCCCTCTTTCTCTCTTCCTTTCTCTCTCTCTAGGACCGGTATTATTTCGCCGGCTTCACGGTCGATTCGAACTTTGCTATTTTTCCATCGAGACCAATCATTGTTCTAAACCTTGCCTATTTCATTTTCACGGATGTTGATATTCTTCATATGCTTAGCTACTAGATAGCACGTTTCCCTCTCATCAAGCTCGAAACGTGTATTCACATCTCTGTCTCCCGTGAATGAAATGACAATGCTTTTACTTCATAACAGTCACGATTATCTTATCTATCTAATTCTCCTTACATCAATAAGCGCACATTGATTAAACCCCATGTTTTTATGATTTAAATAGTTATTCCGTTGTGTGTTTTTCATCGTCTGAGAGTGGCCCCGAAGTTGCTCTTGGCAATCATAAATTCTGATGTCGTACATCGTCCACAACTTGGTAATTAAGCATACCACCTACAACCGTATCTCCATAATCATTCTTTGGTCTGCGAGATGCCAGGCCTTATGGATTCAAAGTATTTCAGTAACCTCCGCTTCATTAACTCACAGCTACTACGACTATTACACAGAGCTCCTACCTTTCGCTTGAGCGCTATCTTCTATCCTTTTCTTCTACCTAGTCACTCGTTGATACTGTGTACTCATTCTATCATGGATCCAACATCCCTCCTTGATTACCTGGTAATATATCCTAAACAGGTCACTTCTATTAAGATCGATCTTACTAATTTCAACATGCATTTTCCTTCCAGCTTTATATGTATTGTTTATAAATGCCTCATTAGTCGTAGCATTAAATGTACGTTCTATTTGTTTGTCTTAACATTCGTATGTGTCTTTGTTACGACGACGTAATTCATTTAATCCCCGCATCCATATTCATACATGGTGCAGACATTCTCCCCTCTCTCATTATCGACTACCTTCCTTCATCAACACTTATAGTGACGTCAGCACGTGGCGGTAAACACAAAGCATGTGGGGACGAATTCCTCTGTCTCCAGCGACTAAAACATCATTCCTTCACATAGGACCAGTTACCATTACTACCTTCCCTCACACAATATAGGAACTATCATACCTATACACATAAATATCAGTTCTACGTAGGTTGTTTTGCTTAATAATATTATCAATAATCTTGGAGAAACAAGCAACTCTGTTTGTGTCCTTGAACGTTCTTTGCTTGTATTCATCTCAGAAGGGTATTTGGTGATAATCACTCATTAAGCCGAATGTAATAGAAAACTTCCAATGCAAGATAATGTATTCTTGGTAGATAATATGCAACTAATCGAGTAATTCTAGCTGTGGTCTTACTATAATCGAGGAGAATTAGAAGACAGATAATCGTGACTGTTGTGTAGTGAAGGCATTGTGAATTCATTCCCGAGATGGAGGTGAATATGCGTTTCGAGCTAGAGAAAATGACACGATTGAAAAGCTGACATACCTCGACATATGTGAAATAAGATGGGCGATGTGATTGGTCACAGTGAAAAAAAAAATGGTAAAGTTCGGAGCGAGTGAATACGTGCGTTCAGGGTTTTTATATGGAGTCGACGGAAGAATAAACATTTTGAATATTTAGCTAAAATCAGGGTTTCGTAGCTAAAGCTAATATTTACTTATCTTCATAATTAATTTACTCCAGAATTCAAAAGTATAAGTTATGAGGGTAGTTTAAAAGGGTTTGGGTTAATAATATAGGAAATAAAAGAGATCTGGGAGACTTCATCTAAATGTGTAAGATTATGTGTGGTATAAAATTAGTAGACCCTAATGTATTTCAGGAGAAAGGTGTATAAGAGACAGAGAGGCCATGCATATACGGTAGAAGTAAATAAAAGTTGATAAAATATTAGAAAGTTATTTTTTTTAGCTATTGAGTTGTGAGACTATGGAATAGCTTACCGGAATACGCATTGCTATCGACAGATGTAAATGATTTTAAAAAGAATTATGTTTATTACATCACTGCAAATGATCAAGGTAGATACTGTGTAAATATGATTGTTATAATGTGAGTTTGTATACACATTTTGTATACTTTTTTCACATCAAAATTAATATTCCACACGTTCAACCCCTTCTGTACACGAGTAGCCAACGAATGCCTTTATTTTGGAGCTTGATATAAGGGTCTTTGAAAAGATTCATTGTTGGATCATAGGACATGCACTCTGCACATATGGTTGGTGAAACAAAATGAATCAACGTAAATAGCCTCGTTATCATAGTTAGCTGCGGGGATCGTTTAATTTAAATATTGTATATTTTTCTTTTGTACAAGTTTATTCGAACAGTATCGATATTTTGAGTCAGTTCAATTTTCTTGTAAGTTTCTCCAGTTTTAGGATGGTGTTCTTTATCGTCAGTTTGAAAGAGTGTATAAATTTTTGAGATTCCACCTTCCCTCCAAAAATCAATCCTACAATTGTAAGAAAATTACTATTAGCCTTCACTACGCAAATCCCTCTCTAAGACCATAAAGGAAGCATATACATATTGAAAAACGATTATGGGCTCAGCACCTGTTACTTCACTTGCGATCTTCATGACACATCGAGAAAACTCTCGAAGATCTAACCAAACCTATTATCTTTTTACGCTGTATTGATGACATCCAAATATTAGTTACAGATATTAAGCGATATCGAAAAACTGAAATTAACATTTCAAAATATTTCGGTTCTCAACTTAATGTATGAAATAACAGTAATAATAACATCCTCTTCCTAATTGTACAAATCGACTCAAAAAAAATTCACTACGTCTCCATTAAAAAAAAACACAACCACTAACCCTTGTATACTTGATTAAAATAGTTCAGGCGATCGGTGCAAAAATTGCTCAGTTGGTGACAAAAGCATGAAATTAGGCACAGATATGGAGACATCCTCAAACTGTCTTCCAGAGTAACGGATTCAAAGGAATTCATCTTCCGTAGCAACTGCTTAAAAATCAGTTCTTTCAAATTTTCACGATAAAAGGTTTCTCAACGGTTATTAGTATTATCCAGTGCGCTCAATGACATTCTAAAAGTCCACCCAAACATTTAATCAGCTCTTTCTTACAAAATTTCATTGAAATTTATTCAGAACTACATTATAATCATAAATGATTCCCAATAAATTAGAAATCATAATTTCCATTTCAATCTTGTAAAATCATTCCTTCAAAAAGTATCTCATTAAACTAGAAGTTGATATTAAATCAAATCGACTTTGTAATATCAAGGGAGATAATCAACATCATAGTAACAATTGTCGCACGCCTAAAGTTTTCTCGTGGATACTATTGTTTTAACAAACTTTTTCAAGTTGCAAAGGACAAATTGAACTCCCAAAAAGTGATAAATTATTCAGTTTACTAAGCTGTTGGCTGAAAATATTGATAACTTGATATAAACGTTTGCTGGTGCTATGTTATGAAGTTTTACGTACGACAAACAGGCGATCATCATGATAGCACTGGTCGAATGTTGATCTCCATAGAAACAAAAACATTAGTAATAATTATGGCATTTAGATGAGCGGAAGATTTTCTACACCTGACAACCTTTTTCCACCCTATTGGATCAATCTGGTCGTAGATTTTCTCTAAAAAGTCAATATGATAAAATAATTTGCATTTTTCAACAGGTAAGACGGTTGTTGCTTTTATTTTTTAATACCACCTTCTTCTTTACTTAATGTTTCTTTACACACCATGAAATATCGATTGACTTCAGACTAAAAAAATGAATCACTTAATCATAATTTGTGTTCTAGAAAAATAAATATTTTTTAAACCTTTATTAAAATTTGAAAGTAAACTTCAAGCCCCTTACTTAACTATGATAAGTGGAAATTATGGCGTGTGTATTTTTTGTTTCTTCCAGAAGACCATCTCAGCAAAATATCTCATCTCCTTGGTTGGAACTATGAGTAAAACCAAGTATTATGCTCTAGTGTCACACCTGGGAAATCTGTGATAACTTTAATTTGCGACAGAAATGAAGATCAAAATTGTTTATATGACTACACAAAAGAGAAAAAATATCGTACAAAGGTAAGCTAAAAAATGAAAATATCTAAAATTAAAGTTATGTTCGTGTAATGATTCTATAATTAACAGGAAAATTTATATTTTTACTTATTTTAAAACTATTATTATTTTAGAACTCATAAAGTTTTCACACCAGTAGTATCTGGTGGCTTTCAATGGCGATAGATCAAGTGACAGCAAGTCTTGTCAATATCCGTGCACTCTCCTCAGCATTGTTGATTCTAAATATGTTGTTGTGTGGAAGGTTTCCTGTTCATCATCATCACTACCACTACTTTAATCATGCAGTATAAAGTAAGCCGAAATCAAAGTTTCCATTCGAAAATAATAGTTAATAATTTGTATTTAATATTGATATTTACATATTCGTCTGTCTATTTGCTTTTAAATTTTAAAAATTTTGAGTCGATTCCCATAGTTGAGGCTGCAATTAAAGAAGACCGTTTTTATGTTGTTGTCTAGTGGCGAAAAAAGATGTGAAGGAATAGTAGGCAAACAAGCTTGTGACAATTTTTTAAATTTGACCAATTTCAGAGACATTTTGAGGCCATTGAAATTTAACCAATTTCAGAAACGGTCAAATTTATGCCCCAAAAGAAGGACTACATTCATTGGATTTAACCACCTTGTAATTTCTCTCAGCAATACTCAACAAGACTGAAAATGAAAGGAAAATCTCTGCATAAAAGTTATCATTAAAAAAAAAGGTTATTGGAGCTTATGTATAATGGAGCAAGGTTTGTGTATTAAACTGTTTACCTCTATCTGACTTGTAGAGGATAATTCTATGCTATTTAAAATTTAAACATAAATCTATGCAAAGAATAATTTTAGTCTGGTCACAGGTCACTTTTTAGGAGGAGGTTTCTTTGAGATTATTTGTAAATATCTAAAAATAATTGCTTTTTAAAAAAATGTGATATAAAAGGTTTTTCAACTATTTTTTCAATGATAATTTTTTTTGACTATTATTTCTGTGCAAGTTGCTTTGGTATCTAAGCTATGGAAACTTTATTGGCTTGCAAAAGCTCAAATCCAACCTTTAAACCCGATCTTTATTTCTCTGGTGCCAGTTGTATTAGTGTAGCAACTCATTTATTTTCATATTCAATTTTGACTAAGAATGAACGAGTTGTCAAAAATTAAAATTGATTATCATTTTATCATTTATTTAGATATACATTGACTGCCCACATTAAATTGTGATTTAAAAAAAAAAAAACTAAAAATTAGGATCAAGGTTAATAGTAGTTAAAAAATTAATAATAGGTTACAATATTATATCTAATGGAAATAAATAATAGAATTTTTCAATTGTTTGTTTACTTGAAAGTTAGAAATTAGTCAAAATATTTACCTAATTACTTTTCTCAGATTCTAACAATGAAAGTGGAAACTCCTCAAAACCCAAAGAAGAACCAATTCCAGCTTGAACTTGAGTCAAAAATGAAAGAAAGGCGTAGCCGTGGCCTGACCACAGCTCTCAGTCCTTCTCCAACAGACTTCAATCAAGACAGCATTGTTGTCAGTGATGATGAAGATGGTATGTTATTCTCTGATGTTCTGAAATGAAGTAAAGAATTTTCATTATTCCATATGTTTTATTCAGTCTCTTAATTCCATCTTTGTTGTTTTTAATGTAATATTTCAGCCAAGACATTCTTTGGCCTTCCTTGGGTATGTTATATCTGGTCTTTTGAATCAATTCACATACTATTTTATTTTCCTTTTTATTTTCATCTCCTCTGCTGGAACATCAATCAAATAGA
The DNA here is from genome assembly GCA_963457665.1 of Thysanoteuthis rhombus. NCBI lineage: Eukaryota > Metazoa > Mollusca > Cephalopoda > Oegopsida > Thysanoteuthidae > Thysanoteuthis > Thysanoteuthis major. The sequence continues at coordinate 15,220,913 of OY735203.1, forward strand.
ATTGCAACCCTGTGAATCTGTTAGATTTTAGACGGTGATAGTCTACTTGAGGAGATAGAGAGGAAAATAAGAGAAAAGTTTTGTTTCTTCAGCAGCGTTGGGACTTAACCATCACTGAATTGTATGAAATGCCAGAAAACATAAATTTCATACTATAACATGATACATTTAGTGGCTTATCAATTTTCAATGATTTTTCCTAATAGTTTGGAAAATAAAACAATATATTTTCAATAAAATTTATATAATATAAATTATATCATAAATGAAAAGTATGTGTTAGTTTATGCATTTCAATTGATTTTAAAAAAAGTAATTTATGAGATTCAGGAAAAAATTGATGATTACAAATTTAATTTTAGTTACTGAATTTTGAGTACACATTTGGTTGAATAAGTCAGTTTATAAACTGCTAAATAAAGTTCAATCTAATGGCGGAAGATTTAATTTGTTCAAATTTTTAGAGTTACTGGACCACTGAGCATCTGATGAGAAAGTTTCAACCCTTGATTGAATTCTAAAGATCAACTGAATTAAATACAACAAAGATGAAGACAGATGTTTGAAAAATATATGAGATAAGATGTTATGTCATGCTTTTAAAAGCATCAATTCAAACTTGTATATTTCTTTTTCACTGTGGGCACACTTGAGGCCCCAAATCTGAATATTATTTATTCCTGAATATATTTTCTTTGTACTTCTCACATCATATTTAGAAATCATTGAACAACCGTAGCAATCAAAGGTGAAGGGCCCTATCCCTTTTTTTTATGTGCACTGCTTTTGTGTTCCAGTGGTCCTGGTCATACCGTTTTGTCTACAGACAGCACTCCACCAGACCCTTTCTAATAGTTTTTTTAATTTTATTTTTGTAACAAAAAAGCTTTTTTGAACTTTTTGATGGGTTTATTAATATCATCTAGATTTTCCAGAATCTAGATATCTTTTTACTTTATGTCAGATGTTTTACTGCGAAAAACAGCAGTGATGTCATAGATAGAATTTATTCTGACCATATTTATTCTTTGATGGAATTTTTTTTACATGACACTACGATTGTTCAATTATTGAGTGTGATGGCGAATTTCTATCAATTCTGATATCTCAGGCCCACTTTGTTCCTCTTTTATAGCTATGAATTTATTTTTCTCTTTTTGTATAATGCATATATTCTTTGTATAATGCATACTTTTGTGTTAAATTTTTTGGTGTTAGATGAACATAAAATATTGCTACGAAAAAAAATTATGGTGCAACATGTTTCTCTTCACGATGGTGGTGCATTTTTGTGGACCATACCACATCTTCAGCAGGTGTTTCAGTGTTACTAATGTTTCGCTCTTTAGCTTATATGCTTCACCTAAGTGGGGTAGCGATAACTAAACTGATTTTCTCCAACAGAAATGTTCCAACCATGGGCCCTCATCAACCACAATCACCTTGAGTTGGTTTCAGGTGTCATGGCTATCTCCACAGTGGCTTTCTCCAATTGTTTGGGTTCTGACCTAATCTTTTGCAAGAAATATCACTCTGATATTGCTGCAAAGTCACGACAGCCAACTACAATGGGGTATAATGCTATGTACCATCCCTCAATAAGAGCCTCATTGATTGAATCTTGATACTTGGTCTTCTTTCATCCTGTCCTCCCAAGGCACTGTTAGTTTGGCCGCTAAGATGGTTTTTGAGCTTCTGGATAAAAGAATCTTGTCTGGTTGGGCAGAGGTAACTGTAACCTCTGGAAAGATAAGTTCAGGTCCACTTGCATCTTCCAGTCTGAAGCTTGATATATAAAATGAAAAGTGTGTTCTTGGCTGTTGTTCTTGCCCTACAAGTCTTATCTCCTTCCCTTCGGAAATGGATAACTTCTGGTATTGATATCTGGTGCCTGCTGTTTTTGAATCTCCATTGGGTATTTCAGTTAGGGCTTTGTCATGCCTTCACCAGTATCAACCATCTGCCAGTGCTTTGAACATCCAGTGAAGATGCAATTCAGTGTATAAAGTTTTGCTTCATACTGTTAACGAGCTGGATCCTCTCCTTTGCTCTAAATCTTTGGGTTTGATTAGAGTTGACAAGAAATCAGGCACAACATGCAGGATAAAGGCAAACTTGTCTTGGCCAGTACTCCAGAGTTTCCTCCAGGATGGCAAGCGCTCAAGTACCTGGTTCCACTGGATCCACTGCCTTTGGCTAGAGAGCCCTACTGCTTTCACATAGTGGTCTTCTTCTTCTGCCCTTTTGACCCTCTACACCACAAGCTCTCTCCTGCCTTTGGCACTAACCTTGCTCCACCTCTTAGCATTATAATTCCCAAGTCTCAGTCATCCCTGACACCCCACTCTAATGATCTCTTGATCTTTTCAATACGTTGTTGCTTCATTCACTGTATCGCCGGGGCCAAGACTTCCTGCCATACTTGAGGGTTATAATAGCATACCTAACTTTCTAACCCCCGAATTGTACTTGTGTGCTGATTGCTCTTGCTTTAGTCACTCTTAACTCATCCAACACTGATTGGACTGATTAGCGGAGCTTGAAGGTCTTGCTGTACAGGTTTACCGAAGTGAGAGTAGGAGGAACATCCAGCCATCTTTGAATAAATTAGCTGCACACTCTCTCCATTGCCTCTAACTAAATGATGAGGAATACAACAAGAATGGCCATCAGAGTCTAGGTATAATGCTATACTGGAAGCACCACACGTTGAGCCTTCCAAGGAGTTGGCTAATGGTAATTGCCTTGAGCAAGGTATTTAGTTGAGCTGTTGTGTCTTTGAGGTTGTCACTGTCCTTCAGGGTGCTATCCTAATTATTACCAAGGCATCAGATTCTTTGTTACCCAATCATTTGAATCTTGAACCCCTTGAATAATAAAAATGTTTTTTGTCAGTTTTCCTTTCAGAATGCTTAGACTTCTAGATTTTCCAGATAAGTTAAATAATTTAACCATTAATGTTACCAACAAGACTAAGAGTTTTTTACATTATAAAAAAATGTTCAATCTAATCTCCATTAAGAAGATATAATTAAATAAATAAGCTGTAAACAGGCATAGAAATTTTTTTAAATCACTTTTGCTTTGTTATAAATGTTTTAAACAGTTATTCCTTGAAATTTCTTGAAACTCTTTAAAGTATGCTGGAGAAAGATTGTTGAATTGGTTTCTTGAATATCAAAGATAGTCTAATGATTTTCTGTTTTTTAAGTAATTGGCAACTTATTATTACTGGCCCATGTCCTAATGGCTGCTACTGATACTCTAAGTGTGACGGACATGGTAGGGAATTAATGTAGATAAATAAGAGGGTAGAAAGGGAAAGGGAGAAAAGGAAGATAGTTCAATAAAATGGGTAGGATGAGAGGTGGGGAGTTAGATAATTCAATGAAAGAGTAGGAAGAAGGGGAGTAAAGAATTTAGGTAGTTTAATAAAAGGGTAGGAAGTGAGAGGTACAGATGGCTGGTGTGTTTGTGTGACGGGCATGGCTCTTAGTCACCCATTTCCCAATATCTGTCAATGCAATTTATATATAATTGCTAATTGCATTCAGCACTTAATTTACCAAACATTTTTTACTGAAAAGTATCTTTCACAAATAAACAATGAAGAAAAAAGAACAATGTGTACTTGTAGAACAAGGTATTTTTTTAGGCAGGAAATAATTGCAGTTTCTGAATAGTATAACTACACTGGAAAGGAGAAAGAGTTTAGCAGCAGTTAACGAGAGCAATCAGAGAATAAACAAACAAAGAAAAGAAGAAATTGTAGTAAAAAGAAACCTGTATTAAGAGCTGAACAACTGCCTGCAGCAGTGGTATCAGGGGTGAAGACCGCACTGTGTGACACCATTAGAGGAGGTGACACCAAAATTACTAGAAATTTTCTGTAGTGTTTCAGCTTCATGTGCTGCTGTTTTTGCTGTTGCCAGCATTTTTACATCCACCGATTTTGTTATATTTTCTGGTGTTGTGGCTATGATGTTGCGGTAATCACTATTTGTGAACCTATATCAACAACTTTTTTGAAAAGGAAAATGGGAAAAATCAAAGGTTTCTACTCAATCACTAATAATGTTGTAATTCAATGTAGAGAGATTTTGCAAAACAATTTTGTTGTTAATACAGTAGCCTCTCGAATTTTATGGGGGTGTCGGGGAGTAAACTCCTCATGAAATTGAAATCCTGTGAAAAAATTGTGACCTATCCCCAACTCTAACACTTTGCCATACAGTTACGAAAATTCCACACAATCAGATGTAAACAACTGACGAATGTAATTGTGTGGAATGATGATCATTTGATCGTTTATTCAATGGATTGATAAAATAGAAGGAAGAAATAAAAAACAAGAATTGAGACAACATGAATTCATTAAGACTAACAGGCAGGCCTATGAGTTTGGTTCTTTCGTACCAAATCTGTTCCTTTTTAAGTAATCTGGTTCTTCTGGCTTACATGAAAATCTGGTACTTTTCATTAATTTTACTAATCTTATTTAAAATGGGGATAAAATGAGAAGATTAAAGAAAAAAAATGATAATTTTGAATTAAATTTGCAAAATATTTTATTCTAAAATATTTTGTCTCATGACACATGTTGTGAATATGAAGTATCCAGTACAGTGGTCACCAACCTGGATTCTGACAAAATTTTTCTTTGCTTGTGAAAAAAAGGGGTCCTGATAGGGTTTGTCAGTTTAAAACTATTTATCACATATTATTCTGTGATGAAATTAATGAATAACCTACATGTATAATAATAATTTTAACATTAAAATGAATATAATATTGATTCTTGAATGTTTTTACTTAGAATTCAATTGTTTTTTTTTGCACAATTTTTACTTTAACTGCATGAAATGATATGAATGTAAATATATCTAGGCTGTATATGTGATATTGTCATCAAAAAGTGTACTTTCAATTTTGCTAGTTGCTAATATCACTAATATTGCCATTACATTCATCAAACTATGAGTATCGTGATCTACAAACATTAGTACAGTGGAGATCTAGAGTGGTGACACCATGAGTTACCGCACTGGGTGACACAAACCCTTGTCATACCATTGGCTTACAGCAATTTTCTCTTAGCATAAATCATTACCGAGAATTAGTTTTAAATGCTGAAAAAAATCTTGAAAGTTTAGTGGTCCCTGACAGAAAACAGTTGAAATAGGGGAAGATAGTGGTTGATTATTGGGATTGTTAACTCTGAAATACCCAATTAAAAAATTTTTTTCTTTTATTTCAAACCATAAAATTCTCAAAGACGTTGAATCTTATTATTGATTTTGACTCGTTTTTACTTTCATCCCAACTTTTTTTGCTTTTTGCTTTTCATTACAACTTTGAATCTATCCATAGAATTAAAGTTGTAATAAAAAGCAACTGAAAATTAGGATGAAAGTAAAAAACTAGTCCAAATTAATAATAATGTTGCAATACTTCATCCAAGAAAAAAAATTTGAAAAAATTAAAAATATCAAGGTAAAATCTGTATAACAATTTCCATTCTTATCAGTTCACCAGTTTCAAAGTTCACTAATTTTTGCATGTTGACCTATGGTTATTTACATATAAACTGTAAACAATCGAATCAACCGTAACTCACCATTTTTCAATTCCTGGAGTCTTATCAACATCATGGCTAAATTTCAGCAAAATCTGTTAAGATTTGAGAAATTTTACCAATTGTGAACAAAAATGTTTTTGCTTATAAAATGTAAAAAAACAATCAGATCAGCCATAACTCACCATCTCTCAGGTAGAATGTCTCGACAAGTCTACGTACAAAATTTAATTGAAATATAATAGAGTATAACGAAGTAATCCAATTGAGAGAACGAAGACAGATGATGATGATTGACACCCATAGCAAATGATAGTCCCCATTTTTCTTTCCTGCTAGAGACAAAATTCTTCACCCTTTGCATCAGGAGCTGAGTGTCTATGAAATAAACATGCTACCATTATTAGTTTAGGCATAGGTTCACAAGTTCAGTTACTTTGAATCATCAGCTCTTTTCAATGTCAGAAGTATCAGATGGGATAGTTAGTTGTTGGATGAGGCAAGTTTTGATACAGGGTCACAATTGTGCAGTATGCAGTCAAGATAGAACTCACTAAGAATGATTTGTGAGAACAACTTGCTAACCACTGCATCATGTCAAATTCTCTTCTTATCAAATGGAATAGACATACTATGAAAGAGAAGCCTATTAAAGATAAAATAATGTATACTTATGCATATATTTTTTCCAGTCACTGGGGACCAGGATATTTTTGGGTAACATCATATCAGTGAAATATCTTGTCAGCCATTTCAGGACAATCATTGCTTTCACTGCTTTCATAACCATCTATGAATTGTCTTGAATCACTAACCCTATGAGAGTAAGAAGACCTTGAACAAAGAAATTTTTCGCAAGATATCTCATAGGACGCACTCATGTGATTATTTTGTAAGGAATTTCATCATTGAATATTTGTCTGAAATTGAAATTGCTGGAGTGCTATGATCTGATGATTTTTGTACAAGAGGGAAGGAACATGATTGGTATAGAGTATTGAGTTTATATGCCATGTGCATAGTTGATGGAAAAGAAGAAAAAGAGGAGACAGTTTTAATGACATTAACACTTAGTTTATTGTTGCTATTTATAAATACAGTTTGAATAATAGTAATATTATGACAATGACTCAATTCTGTTGAGTTAGAACCTTATTTTTACGTCAGTTGATAGGATTCCCGGACTAGTTATGGACATTGAATTTTGATGGATTGAATTTTTTTGTGTTGAGTTTTGATTGGTTAGAATCAATGGCTAATGATGCTTTGTATCTTCGGTGTGCTATGTGCTACAGTTAAACAAAAAAGCAAAATTATTTTAGTATCTGTAAAAAGTAATGGGTAGTAAAAGCTTTTTCAGTACAATATAGGGAAGGTGGTCTTGATTTGACTGTAAAAGTATAGGATGTGGTCCTGATTGTAAGATGTAAAATTTCAATCATTTGATGTTATGAATGGTCAACAAATAAAAAGAAATAAGAGAATTGAAGAAAGAAAAAAAAATGCCTTATCATGAGGGCAGAATGTGACACAAGTTTGAGTTTGGTGTTGGTAGAGATTAAAAATTGCTGTGTTCTCTTGGCACTTGCCTTTTGGTGAGTTTGAGGCGTCAGGGATTTACCCTGCCCCCACCCCTCTCAGTGCAGTAAGGAGTTGCAGAAGAATGGCTGGCAAGTATTGATATATTTTCCATGTACGACAAAATTTCATTCCACAACTGAGATTTAAATATGATTGATAGAAAGAAACTCTAAATTTTCACTTGTACACTTGAAGGGATAAAAGTTTGATTTCTCTGTCTGAATGATTATTCTTTTTCTGCTTATATTTTATATTGTAGATATCCTGACCAGTCTCCAGCAAAATTCTTTCAAGCCAATGCCTAATAATAAGAATAAGTGGAATTCCCCCCATCTCAATGAGACAATGCAATGGGGTGACTCACAATACTGGAATCATAGTTTCCTACAGAAGGATGACAAGATCAACGATTCCTTGGACATCAGAAATAAGAAAAGTCCTTCATGGAAGGAATCCCCCAGATCCGGTGAAAATCAAAAAGGGTATTTAAAATCCAAATTATCCCCTCGAAATAATGTAGAAATTGACTCTTTGCAAATTCAAAGCAGTCCCAGGAGTTTCAAAGAAGTTCCCAACAAGCTTGATATTAAAAATTCCCCCAGAAGTGATTATAAACCTGAAAGGTAAGTACATTTTTTGTATACTTTGGATAGCTTGACAACATTCTGTGCCTAAAAAAGCAATCTCATTAGTAATACATGCAAACAAATTTGATACTGGCTACTGCATGCTGGTGCTTTTCTACACCATGCAGTCTGTGCTTTACTTGGTCGGATGGTATCTTAACTTTTTACGCCTTTATTAGGCAACACTATTTTGTCCTGACCCCCGAGCTGTGTTAACTAAGCAATCCATCGTCAGGTAGTTGAACATCCTGGGAGAGGACTGAAAAGGGAAGATGAAAAGGATTGATACTCAAATGATGATTTCTGTCCTAGACATCCATTTCTCTTATTCACTGGTTTCCAATCCAGCTAAGAATATATGGAACAATAATAAAATATTTGATCAAATCTATTTATTTCACTAAAATACTTGTCAAGTTTTGATACCTTTTAATATGTTTTGGTTACTGTTTTAGATGATTCAAGTTTATGTACATGTTTCTTGAATCAAATAAAGTTTCCATTTGCTTATACATTCAATTCAACTGGAATTTTGAGCATTAAAGTCTTTGCCAACATTAAGATGAATTTAGATAAAGTGTTAAATTATTTCAGTTATACCTGAAAAGATTGATATCTCAGTTTTCTACCATTTCTCAGTAACAAAATGTACCGGGCTATTACATACATTTCCCTTACAGCCCACTCCTTACTTTATTATATCTCATGTGCAGTACCTGGCCTTCCTGTATCTGTATTCAGCCACTAGTCAGGAAGCAAAACGAAGCATTCTCTAGGTTTGTGTTATTATGAGTAGTAGAAACAAAAATCTTTTTCAGAAAAGCCAGAAGTTGCAGGGAGCCAAATCTGGATTGTAAGGGAGGCTAACCGACCTCGGTAATGTGATGTTTTGTCAATATTGGGAAAGCAGGCTCAGTCATTGTGAATGTGATGGTCACATAGTACATGAGCTTACTCAATAGCGTCTCACTGCCTACTGAGAAACTCCACAGGAGAGTATTTATGCATGTGCAGTAAGGCCATCTCTGATTGGTTGCCAAGTTACATCAAGGCCACACAACCAGTTCTTGTGATATTCAAAATAGACAAACTTGACAGAATGTCTTGTCACTAGTATGACATGATAGCTGACAGAGAAGAGAGTTGGTGGGTGAGCATTTTGGCAAACCACTCTCCTATAACTATTTTACCTGCCCAGGCAATGGCAGAAAATAGCTGTTACCTCCATATTCAACTCAGGGTCTAATCATATATATATATAGTAGCAGCCCCATTTTCTTCAATTGTTTATTCTATTTACATTGTCTGGGCCAAATGATACATTCACCATGCAATAACAGGAGATCTACTCAAATAAGAATTTCAATATAATGTAACGCAATTTATAATCATTCTGTCGAATCATAAATCCATTTTTTGATAATGCACACACATATATGTATAATAATGATTAATAATTGTGACATCCAGAGACAACTGTTTTGTTGTATTACAACTCTTCAGTGTGGCTATAGACAATCCAGTATCCCTTCCAGTACTGGTACTTCACTTCAGACCCAGAGGCAGATGCTCTACCCCTGCCCTACGTGGAACTGGACAGTCAGTTGGATTGAATTAAGCGATATATTCACTTACGCATAATTCCCAGCCACCAGAGTGCTCCATTCCCAAGTTGGAAGAGCATTGCTATAGTAGCTTATAATAGACAAGTATCCTATCTGAGAGTGCTCAACCCCAAAGAAGGGAGCATTAATTATAATGATAATTAATCATTGTGTCATCCACAGACAGCTGTTTCGTTGTATTACATCTCTTCAGTGTGGCTATAGGCAATCCAGTATCCCTATATATAGGATATTTTGAGTAAATTCATATCTGAATGTCCATTTTTTTTGTATTTTTAAAAAATATTAGCTCAACTAATGTGCCTAATAGTTTCAACCATTAACCCATTTATGAGCTGGTTAGACCTTGCCGCCTTTCAAATAAAAAAATACTCTAAGAAATCCAAATTAATGTAGTAGCATTTTCATGAATTTAACTATTTGGTTGTTTTACTTGAAAGCTATGTCTGATAAAAACTGAAACGAAGAGTTGAACCCACATTTTGTATATTACCTCTGTCCAATATTCTGAGTGTAAAGATCAAAATATGGTCTGCTGTCTTATTGCTATCTTAAACTTTCTTTCACCATATCTAGCTCTGCATGACATCATTTTGATTCTTTTGAACTCATCGACAAATATAAATGTGGAATTATTCTTGCATTAATTCTCATGAAAAAATTAACAGATAGATTTCAATTTTCTATGTGATGATCTTTTTAAGGAAAAAAAAAATGTGATTTTGTTCCAGTGGAAAAGTTCATAGTTTCAAATGGTTGGTGGGAGATATTTTTATTAGCAAAATATGGACTGAAAAACAAAAAAAATTACACAGCTCGTTATATAAATAGATTAACTTAGCATGAGGTGGTATCAAACCATCGACACTGGGAGATTGAATAAGGATTGCACCCACTAACAATAGCTAGCAAGATTAGCTTGCTGATCATTCTTATACAACATGCCCTGATTCATTATTTTTTTCATTAGACTTACTGATTAATCACAATGAAAAGATTCATGGATGTATTTAAATTTCTAAGAGATTTTTTTAGAAAAAAAATTATACTGACTTCATTTCACTGGAAGAGTCCATTGTTTCAAATGGTATGTCGGAGGTATTTTTATCATCAAAATTCTCACCTTTAATGTGGTTAGTCTATTCTTACGGGTGGAAAAATCAAGAAAATCACAGTGCTTATTATATAGGTAGATGGATTTGAAACTTGGATTGATATCTTTGATTTATGTGGGTAGGAATAGCCATATGCAAAAATAATTGAGAAAAAGTATTTCAAATAAATTTATCTAAATCAAAGACATAACTGAAGAGAGGTTGTGGAAAAAGTTGAAGTTTCTTTCTTTATAAAAAAAAATTCCTTTGGTGTTGTTATGTAGTTTCATTTATGATGTTGTTTTTTCATTCTTTTAGAAAAAAGCTATCCTACAGTGACTATCTTGATGATTCTCCTCGTTCTACAGGTAACTATTCATCTGTCAATGCCACATATTATCATTCCTACCTGTGTTTATTCAATTGTTTATATACATGAACCCCAATCGATTGTTAACAGTGATATAATGACATGACTACAAATTTCCCAGGGTCATTGTAAAAAACAAGAAGAAATGGGAAGAAATGAAACAAACATATTTATCATCAATAAAGACTGGTCTAGTCAATAAATGACTATCACTGTACTCTTAACCTTAATCCTAAATTATTTAATTACTCACTAAAAACGTCTCTATAAAAGCTTTTTCAAATAACATTCCCTTTGTGTCCATTGTTTCTTGGATTTTTGCAAGGGCTGAATTTCCCACAGTGATCAAGAATTGCATTTTAAAAAAAGTTCAAACTGTTCTGAATTCACCAAAAATCAAGGCCATGTATGGTAGGATCAAATAAAACTGAAGATCACAGTTTTAATCTAATTGTTTATTAAGTAAGCTTAGCTTAGTTTGGCTCAAGGACACAAAAATGGAGTATTTAGGATCATACTCACTGTTAGATAGTTATGATCTGCAAAACTAGTGTTGCACTCTGTGATGAGAGGCGCATTTCAGTTGCATCTTAGAATAAAATGGATGTTGCCCTTTTACTTGAATAATTTCGAAATAATAAAGTAGTAAAATATGTTTGTATTCTTATAAGTTAAGAACTACACATCATCAAGGAAAAACAAAGGTGTATTCAACATCAGCATGACTCAATTTACCTACAGCACACTTTTTTAATTTGGATTTTGTGAAGAAGAAATTGTCAATTTGGGTGTACAGTTATGCTTACTTAAAAAAAGGCTATCTAAAAAAATTGTTTTCATCTGAGATTTTAACAAATACGATAATAGAGAGACGGATGGAATCATTTTATATGTTTATATATAATTCTTTGAAAGGCCAAAAATGAAAGGAAACTTTTCTTTCATTTTAAGGGGTCATATGTGAAGAGAACGTTCCCCCTTCCCCGTAAAGGTGTCAAGCAAAAGGAGACTTATTTTTTTCCCTCCTTTAAGAGATTGAAAGTAAAGGAAGACTTTTTCCCTTCTTTTATGGGATCAAAAGTGAAGGGAGACTTTTTTCTTCTAATTCAAGGTGTCAAAAGTGAAGGGAAACCTTTTCACCTTCAAGGGGTCATAAGTGAACGGAAACTTTTTTCACAAGTCTGAAAGCTTTCTTTTTAGCCCTTTTCTTTCTTCATAAATATTTGACTCTGTATAGATAGGTACATGAGCTAGTATTTAATATCACTCTTTGGTGGAAATTTGCTGTAAGGAGAAATTTCTCTCAAATTTTTAATCCATAGTACTCGCATATTTATCATCAATCAGCTAATAGATACCATGTCACGGCATATAACCACCCACCTTTTTTCAGCTGTGAATATTAAGAAAAGAAATGCATACCCCAAATTTTTCTCATTTATCACCATTTTTTAAAAACTCATATTCAAATTCTGGTCAATGAGGGGCTTTGCAACAAAATTTACATTTATCTTTTGAGCCATTTTGTGGGGAAAAAAGAGGGTCTTATATGCCATAAAGTATGGTACTTATTCCAATAATGAATTCCCAGAATTGTTTGGACTATTGAACTGAAGCTTCAGTAGTTTATTCCATAAAAATGCTTCTACTCTGCTAAATATACCGTTGAGAGTATGTTCGCTTTAATTTTTCTACAGAAATAGGTGGTAAGCAGAAAAGAAATGGCAGCTTATGAACTAACTTGTTTGGCTCATTCCCAGCAAATTGTGTTTTTTTTAGAGGAGGGTAAATAAAGATATGGAAAACTTAGATAATTTGATATGTTTATCATGATTAATATTAATAATATTCATGATAATGAAATCTTTGCTTAAAATCATATTGATTTTAACGATATACCCTGTTTTGAATATTGGTTATTTAAATTTTCAGTTTCTGAACAGTCTTATTCTGGCATCTATATTATAATGACCAATTGGTCAAGACAGATAATTTTTGAATGCTTATTGTAGAGTAGTCTGATTTATTTTTTGCAAATGCCAAAAAAATCTAGGTTCATTCTAGTTACATTAGATTGCTCTAATTTTCTCTTGTGTGTGACCCAACAGATCACAAGGTTGTCAAATCATTCTTAGATAAATCATTGTTTAAAGTCTTAATGATTTTAACTTTCGAATCACAATAGCCCCACAAATGACCCAACCATCAATCAAAATGGGCTATATATTCTTCTCTCTTTGAGTGTCTATTTGGATGTCTATATATGTGTCTATGGGTGTTCCTAGTCACATTTTTTGTGTTACAACCTTGAAGATTTACATAGGTACACCACTAGGCACCATGTAAAACCATTTTTTTTCTCCCTAAAGTGCATTTTTGGATCTTTATGGTCATTTTGGGACCAACAATGCCCAAATCTTATAATTGTATTTTTAAAGATAATTTCAGATAAAAGATCTATTTTCTAAAGATAATTTTAGATAATTAGTTCTGGTCCATGTGTAGGCTATAGTGATTCACTTATTTAAGATGTATATAAACATACATGATTTTTAACTTTGGTTATTTGAATATTCCATTTCTGAACCCTGCTATTCTGACAATTTTTAATATATTCTGCTTTCACTGTGGTTACATTCTTTTAAAATTTCAGGTTCTGTGATTGACCAGTCTTTATCATCAGTCAGTGATGCACATAATACAACTGCTGCCTCTTCAGGACAGAGATTTTTGAAGAGCAGCAAGAAAGTGAAGTCTATTAGCATTGAGAAAGATGAAGAAAAGAGTATTCAAGATGAACTTGATTCTCCCAGGTGAAAAAAACGAGCCTTATTTTTTAAATTTTTTAAAAAAATTTTTAAAATTATTACCATTTTTTATGTTGGTTTTAGAATAAAAATATCACACATCACTCTTTCTAAATAATTATGACACTCAGTTTAGTCTGACTCAAGGCGGAAAAGAGGCGAATGAGAATTACTTTTTCTTGTCTTTTCCTATCTGAACAAAAATACAAAACAATACGTGTGGAATTAGTAATGTGATTAGTATTGTGTTGCATCAATCTTTCAAATGTGTTTTGTATTTGTAGGGAGGGGTTCCCCCTGTCTTGAAAATTAGCAATTGTAATCTTGGCTTTTCACTTGAAATTGAATGCTGACCTCTGGTGTAACTATTTCAGCCTCAATGCACACCTACGCACATTACTCATTTCTACCAACCAATGAATCGATCGATGTTTCATTTACTGAATCTTGTCTCCTCACTGATAAATATATCTTGTCTTTTTTTGCCTTTTTTTATCGCCTATCAAGAGGTAAAGTTATTTTAGGAGTTTCAAATGTCAATATGGATTCATTTCAAAACGTTTTTATAAATTTCAAATCTACCTCAAATTTTTTCTTCAACACCAGACACAAACTTTTCATTGAATTTGAGCAATTAAATTTCTGTGAAGGAATCCATTTTCCTTCCTAACCAAATACTGTAACAATGGATAATAATGAAATTACAACTAGCATGTATCTTGGTCAAGTCAGAGGGTATAATGATAGTAAAAAATTCACACAACCAGAGCACTAAAGTGCATTTTCAGTTGATGCACGCTAAATATAGGTATTGATGGTTAATATTGTATAATGATGCATATGTAACCAGATACAACATCATTTCACATTGCTAATTCCACATGTATTGTTTTGTATTTTTTAAAAAATTTATTTATAGGAAAAGACAAGAAAATAGATATAAAACTTAACAAGACTCTCCATCACAGTCAATAAATGAACAGCTCTAGCATCAAAATTTGAAGTTATGTAAAAAAAATTCCATTAAAGAATGAATATGCTCAGAATAAATTTATGACATCACTGGTGTTTTCCACTGGAAAACATCTAAAATAGAGTAAAAGAGACACATCTAGATTCTCCAGGATCTACATGTTATTAATAAACTGTACTCATCAAAATAAGTCTCCCAAAAGGTCAAAAAAGCTTTTTTTCAACAAAAAAATGAATAAAAAGGGTTTGGTGGACAATTTCTAAGTCTTTAGACAAAATAGTATGGCCAGGAGCGCTGGAAGACACAATATTGTTTAATATTTGATAGTCAACAAATTAAAAGATAGTTCTCATTTTGGTGGATTACTACATTCTATTTTTGAAGCAGACTACAAGTGAAAAAATGCATGATTCCTATGTATACTATCAGGAAATCAGTATACCATCTGAGCAAATTCACCTTATCCTGATACTTTTAGGAAAGGTATGACTCCTCATCCCTATGCTCTGTCCCGTCACCAGATATCTTGTCAATGAAATATCTCATCACTGGCAAGCTACAATGGTTGACAGACTCACATAGGTGAGTGAGCACTTGTGTGAACGATTCTCTTGTTATTACCTTACAGACATTAATACCACCTTTGACAGGGGCCAGTGAGTATAATATCTATCTGATTTCTCTTTGATGTACATTTACAGGCCAGTTCCAAGAGTTCGTAAAAAGTCCCTCACTTCACCCCGGTTTGTCCGGCCTCAAGAATTGCAGAAGGAAGAAGATAACCTTGGTCTTATAAATAATGATTCTGATCCTCAAAACAGTGGATTGTCTTCAGCTCGTATCCGACGTCATGCTTCCAAGGCAAGTATTCCATCACCTGTGCCTCAGGATAGCCTAAATTTGAGTTCTGGAAAAAATTCTCCGAGTACACTTGACATGAAAAAAAACGAATCTCCGAAATCTCCAAAAGACAAAGGTGTTTCTCTGAATGAAAAAGAAAAGATGAAATCAATGCATTCATTGGGAAACAAACATTCTTTTGGCATAAAAGATGCTAATCAAAACAAGAGTGATCCAGAATTTGATGAGAAAAAAACAAAGAAAGAAAGACAAGAAAAATCCACTTCTCAAGATAAACAATCCTCTCGTAAAGTTAGGATTGCCAATGACAACTATAAAACTTCAGTGGAAAACAAATCTCCAGAGGATAAGTCGCTTGATATAAAAACTTCATTTTCCAGAAGAGGGTCTCTACAAATACAAAACAATACTAATGAGAACAGAGACAAGTCTAAATTGAATTCTGCCACTAAAGTAATGTCACCACAGAACCGTTCTTCTGTGTTCGACTTTCTTACTGAGGATATTGTTGAACCGAAACCCACAATGCAAAAAGAGAAATCTTTTGAAAACGAGGGACATTTTTCACTTTTTGCTACAAATAGTAAAGATCCAATAACTAATGCTGGTATCTTTGATAAAGATACCAGTTCTCTTTGTGAAGAATCAACAGAGCTACAGCCAACACCGATCCCCAGAAAGTACAAGAACCAACAGTAAGTTGTTTCACAGATTTATTATGAATTATTTGTTTTTGATGACTTTTAGAAAAGTTTCTAAGTTGATAATTTCTTTTTCACTTGGACTATGTGATGTATTCCATCAACTGTAATTCTGCATAAATATACCATCTTGTGAATTCATGCGGGTGTCTCTCGCTTTACAAAAGTTCACATCATGCCACTTTTTCATTTTTATTATAGAAGGTGAAAATAGTATCCAATGCTCGTTTTGCAGCGAGTCATTATAGAGGCAGCGCGTACCCTCTTCCTTTCTCTAATACACCCCAGTCTCTGTACCACCCACCTACCCAATCTCAGTCTAACATACTGTTAAATTTTTTGGTCTGGGAATGGTCAAATTTTTCCCTTATAAATCAATAGTAATTACTTTTTTGCTTTTTCCCTGTCAGCTTATAAAAGGTTTTCATAGGAATTATCTACTTTCTGATAGCAGGGAAAACCTATATTTCAAAATTTTTTCACTCCCATAGATCCCCACCTCCACTTTCTCCTCTTTTAGCATTACAGTTTCTGATCTCATGAAGAACGGCAGGTTGTTACATGTATTTACAGCTAATGTACAGAAGATAGTAGAATGATGTCAAAGAGACATACTTATTACCATAACCCTATGCAGCTAACTGTAAGAATAAAAGCAGCACAGTACAGCGTCCTTATCGAAGGGACGCAATTCATTTTGTAACAAAACCGATTCCAAATATTAGACGCAACTTTCCTTTTATAGCAAAAGTTATTACTTATTTCCAACAGAGAATTTCTTCCCCTCCTTGTATTCATTTTTTTTTTTTTCCTTCTTGAAAAAAAGAAAGAAAAAAGAATTTTCCTCCATTATTCACTGATCCATTCGGACTAGTGTCCTCATCTCAGGTGTCCATTGTATTCAGTGACCTTCTAGGAATCCATGATTGTAGACTATTCTCATTCCACTATCCATGTTAGGAGATATTTCGTATCAGTTAATTTTTCGTTAATTTCTCCTAGTGATGAATTAGAATACACAACTTTTTATTGCCTGATCTTGGGTCTGAACTCATGACTACCAAGTAACTAGATGCGCTTATCAACCCTTTTATTCTCTTGAATGCAAGATACCATGGCCTGTAGAATAAGAACAATCTACTTCCATGGAGTGAATAAAGATTTTGTTTTGAAATTCTCAGAAGGTTATTGAATACTGACACATGAAGAAGGATAGAGGGTCCTATGACAGAAACATTGTGACTATAATAACCAAGATGTAAACAACAGTCCTGAAACTTCAATGTATAATAATGATCATTTTTCGTGTTAGAAATTGTATAAAAAGAACTTTCCTCTATTATCTATTCTTATCTGCGTGTCTTCATAACAGTTTATACCAGTATAACCAGCATTTAATTTTAGATTAACTATGCAAATATTACACTTCATCTAATTTGTTGCTGGTATTATGACTGGGAGGCTTTCTATGGAAGCTTGATATGGACAGTTATGGGGATTGGATGTGGCGTGGCCCAATTCAGCCCATTTTTTGTTTTGGAATTGCAAAAAAGCACTAAATCAGCCTGAATGTACTTAAATATTTTTGCCTTTTTTTTTTTTAAAAACATGTTTCAGACCATTTTTAGCTTTTGGAACGTATATTTTAGCTATTTTCAAAAGTGAATTTTCAGTGCTATTTGGCAGTTGAAGTAGCACAAAAATATTTTTTGAGTTGGTAGCATTGCTTAGATTAGTTGCAGTGAGTAGTAGTCCTCCAAAAAAAACATTTGTTATGTAGTCTGGTATGTACAGTAAGGTACCTTTTCGTTTTTTTTTTTTCCATGTCTCATTTGCTCTCATCTTTGAGAGGTCTTGATTGTTACCTAATTGTTTTGTTTTTTTTGGCTCAAGGACACCTGAAGATTGCAAAGCAAAGACTGAAAGACAGAACAATGAGGAAGCGATCAAGCAAGTGGGGGATTTCCAAAATTCAGAGACTGTACATTTCTCGCATGAAACTGATAAAACCACTGACAGGTGAGTCATCTTCTGGCCACCATTAATATTACTGCTGTTGGCTTTATTGTTACTTATATTTATCAATAAATGATATTGTTTTTTATATAAGCTAACACAAGGTTACTTTAATGTGGAGACCTCCATATACATGTATAGGCAGCATATGATTACTGTACCTAGTTGTTCCCAAACAGTCACCCATCTAATACTGATGAGGCTTGATGCTACTTATTTTGATGATAAAACAAGAACTGGTGCTTTCAGCATGATCTAACAAACTGACTTGAAAGTGATAATCTAAACTCTGCATTTTTAAGGTAGCCAGATTTTTCTCTATAAAAAAAGGGTAGTAGTGAATTACCAATCAAAAGAACTTTCTCCCTCTTAATTCATGCTTTTATTCTGTTTTCAGTCAAAACAAAAAAATTGAGAAACCAAAACCAATTTCCAGAAAAACATTGAAGAATCTTGGAGGAGACGAGTCTACTGCAATGTTAGATACAAAACTGCTGAGGGAGGAGATCTTTCAAGAATGGAAGATTCAAAAGAATAAATTAATAAAAGAACAAAAGAAAAAGAAAATTGAAGAGGAAGAAAAGAAAAAGAAAGTTGGTACCTTCTTTTCGAATTATTAGCTTAGTCAATTTTTACTCTATTTATTTATAAACTAGTTTACCCATACCATCGAAAAATGATGGCAGTATTTTGCATAGTACTTGGAAAATATCAAAAACTTTATGATGTTCAACATTTTCCTATTTATGTTCCACTCATGTGCAAAAAAAAGGGAAGGCTACTCTATAATTAGCATTCAAAAGGTATTGCTGTAACAAATGTTAAACAGAAATTATAGACCATTACTTGGCAAATCATTTAAGCAGATTTATTTTGGGAGAATAAACAATGTAAATGTTTCTCTGGATTACTTGTGGCTGGAAACACCAAGGTTATAAACTTTCATTATGCAAAAGATCTGATGTCTGATATTTTTTAGTGGCTGATACCATTCAGGTTGTAGATTTTGTAAGTAAATGAATGTATTCAGTCTCAAATGTACAAGGCACTACCCGAAAATTCAGAGAATTTTATGATGAAAAAATATTACTGACTCACTCTTAATTTCAGCCATCTCCTTTGGAGAATTTTTTTTAACCTGGCTCACAAAGGTTACTGCTCATAAAGGATAGTATAAAAAAACTGTACTACATTCAGTTTTTGCACTGCTCAAATTCCTTGGTAACACCTTGTATATAACTTACCCAACATGGGCTTTGCTGAACTTGATCCAAGCATTTTATTTCATCTACAGAGACTTCACTGTTGTCTGGAAGTGGCCTTGTTACTTAAACATCTTTTTATCATATTGTGGGGGAGAGAAATTAAGTCTTTGTTAAGGTCAATTTTTGAATTATCAAAGCATTAATCATCAAGTTGGAAAAAATGTCTTAAATACAAATTGTAATGATCTTTCTTCTTTTAATCTTTGGAAGTTAATTTGTGTTGTATTCTTTAAGGAATTAGAGGAAAAGAGAAAAGGTGCTGTTGCTTCTTTTGAGAGCTGGAAGAAACAGAAAGATCCGATATTAAAGCAGAAATTGAAACTGGAAAAGACAAAGCAAGAAGAAGAATTTGAAAAAAAACAGAAAAACCTTAAGAAAAAGCAAGAAGCAGCAGAGGTTTGATGATTTTTTTTTATTGCTAGCTTTGCTACATTTATATATAACAAGACTAAATACCTGCCCTAGTGGGTGGGTAAAATGCTATCAAAGAAAGAATTGATAAATAGATAGATGGAAGTCAGTTTTTGATTTATTTTTTTCAAAAGTGATATTTTTGATTATTAGAGTTTTTTTAAAAGTATGATCTCAGAAAATATTTTGATTAACACAAGCACTGCTTATTACTGTAAAATAACTAGGATCATTAGTTCAACAATGCAGCCAACATCCATGGTAGGAGGAGGAGGAAGAAGACCAAGTGGTCTGTCTGAGTCCCATACTCATACTTTTCTCATACTGGTAAAATATTGTGATATGGAAATGTTCTGCAAGTATCATTTTTATCAAAATTGTAAAAGGACATTTTTTTTTTTTGTTTTTTTTTTTTTTTGCAATTTTCAGCTTTTTTCAAATGCAAAAATGTGAACCTCAAACATTCTATTAGACATCATTAGCAGCTGATAAAAAAATGATCAGAATTGTGTTCTTTTGATGGTGGCATACCTTTTAATGACATCACACCTCTTCCTATTTCTGTTGTTTAACATTACTGGGACTGATCATATTCCATATCTTCCATATTTCCAATAGTAATAAAGAAAGGAAAAAAATAGGAGAAAAATGAGGAGTGGAGAGGAGAGAAGTGAGTTAAAAAAACTTGCTGGTCAAATGATGTGGGTTTTGACTTGGACACATCCAGATATATCTTTAGATGTATGTAGAATGAGTAACACTGGGTGACACCCTAAAGTGGTGGTTCTGTTTGAGGCAAATAAAGCCTTGTCTAAGCTGAAATCAATGCGATGGTGATGATTGGTTATCTCCCTTTGAACACTTCGTAATATCGAGTTACTCCCCTTTTTTATAGAGAACCTCAGATGACAAGGATATTGTAGAAGACATCTGTTCTGTATTCATGTCTACTATGGACAGGTGAACGAATACTAATATACACAAGTGACGCCACTTCCCTTGCTCCCCGCCTCCAAGTCTATTATGCATTTCGTAAGCCGAGACGAGGAATTTGTGATATGGGGAAACCTAGGCAAGGACAACTAATATCTGTAGCCTGTCTGGGAACTAGCTGATAATTTTCTCATCAGACTGCTTGAGGTTGAGAGAATCTTTCATTTCTATTTTTACTTTCACTATGTTCAGAGATGAAATTGATTTTTGAAATATGTCGAACGAACCTACATGGCAAGGTTATAAATAGAATAAAATATGATTGATGTATGTAGACAGGTAATAGTTCATTACTGTGTATGTCTTTGATTGCTCTCTGAATTTTGCAGCTTTATGAATTATGGAAAAAAGAGAAAGATACACTACTGAAGAAAGAATATTCTAAGAAAAAAGAAGAGGAAAAACGGAAAAACAAATTGTTAAGCAGTACCAAGGAAGAGAAGCAAATGCATAACGTGTCTTCATTCAGTGCTTGGTAAGTTGAATTCATTTAGTATGTAGTAAGTTGAGTTTATATTGTCATAGGAGTTTTATTTGAGTTTATTATATTTTATGAAAATCATTAGATAACAGTATTGTTAAAACTGTTCCTTTGTGTATGACTCCGAGTTCTGGAAAGTCACAAAAGATGACATGAAAAAGGTTGACATCTTCTACAAAATCTGTAATATCTACTGGTCTAACAAGACCCTGCACGAGAAACTAGACATAAGGACAGACAGTAGGAATATATCCCTTGTGATTAAGAACATTGAAAAAAATATCTGAAGTTGCCTTTAAATGGACCCTATCAGTGAAGAGAAAGGGAGACAAGCAAGAGACCACCTGGTAGAGAACAAGGTGGCAGGACTTGAATAGACAGGTCTCTCATTGGGCAAAGCAAAAGACACAGCCAAAGGACATGGTATGATTGTGGTGTTATGTCCCAGCTGGAATGAAGATGATGGATTAAACAATCAATAACAAATAAATTTAGAATCGTACTGAACCTTGAAAGCTTTTTTGCTCATCATAGTATCTGCATCTTAGGGTCAATAATACATTATTTGCAAGATCCATGGAAATTCTATTCTGCATCTTTGTTATTTGGGAATTATACATTATTATAGCCCTATTCTGTCTGCTCGACTTGTCTTAATTTCTGATAACTGACAATCTTTTTTTTCTGATCATTAAGGCATTTTCACAGTAAAATATTTAGTAATGCATTTACTTTATGGGTAGCTCAATTCTAGGAGTAATTCTTGTCCCAATTCCTAACTGCTGACAATCACTTTCTTCCTTATCTTCAAATGCATTTCTATAGTAAAACTATTTCTATCAACAAAGTTGGAAGAGGTATACAGATCCACTTGGGTCTGATAGTCCACACAATATTTCCACAAGTTCTGCAGGGAAAGAAGGTAAAAACCAGTAGTTGATAAAAAGCTATATTTGAATTTTGAGGAAAGTATATCAATATTTGAATGTCTAAAGGTCTCTCCCTTGTTTTTCAATTTATAAAAAGTTTTCATCCAGTTTTTTGTGTACAATGTTGGCAGAGGTGTATGCTCTATAGTTTGCAATACATTTACACATATGTAATAGCCCTATTTAGTATCTGATGCTTTCATTGATTCCTGACTACCGACAATCCCCCATCTCATTATCAATGTGCAGCATAGAGTTAGTCATGAAAGTTGTATAAAACGAATTTTAGATCA
This sequence comes from Thysanoteuthis rhombus, assembly GCA_963457665.1. Lineage (NCBI taxonomy): Eukaryota > Metazoa > Mollusca > Cephalopoda > Oegopsida > Thysanoteuthidae > Thysanoteuthis > Thysanoteuthis major. The sequence goes on from OY735203.1 coordinate 15,243,514, forward strand.
ATTTTAGATTGTGAAACTTGGTCTTTAATCATATATTCCTCTCCATTACCCAACAAATTTAGTCTGTTAGTATAGGAAAGCTAAGCTGGAAACTGTTGGAGTAGCAGTCAAGTCACCACACAAACCCTAGCATTTGTGTACATAATTCAAATGCAATTAATGCTATAATACATTAGCTTTGATACTATTTATGTAATCATTCGTGTGAAAATTTAGACACATCATATTATAATTCACCAAATGTCTGTCTGTCCACAATTATAAATCTCAAAAACAGACTGAGCAATGGCCAATAGATTTTTTGTGGCTATTAATAGGATGCTGGAGCAGGTTCTGAGCAAGTTTTTGGTAATACCCAACCTGAAAGGTTCCAGCTGGGGTGGGGGGCTCATTTTGCAATGGAAGTTTTTGCTAAATTTGTCCCTTAGTTTGTGTCCCGTAACATTCATGCTTACCATATAATTTACTATCTTATACCAAACATCATGAGATGTGCAGGTCGATCAGTTTACAGTGATGGACTCAGTGACTCGAATTCAAACCTGACTGAGACTGGCACTGTCTTTGTAAAATAGGCTAAGGGTTTCAAAACTGAATGGAAACTTTTTCCCCTTAAGGGGTCAACAGTGAAAGGAGACTATAAGAGGGAACATTAAGGAAGGTTGAAATTATTAAACAATGCTAGAAAGTTTGATTTCAATTTCATTACTGCATTAGAAAGAGCTAGATCTTGCTAAAAAATAGCTTAATTGGCATCACTGTGGCTATATCAATGTAAACGGTATTGCTCAATCTTATACAGTGTGTTGATTCAATTTTGTCTGTTAATGCATGATTTTCAGTTGATATTTATTTTTGATAAACTATATAACTACAAATAAATCAAAGATTTCTATCAAGGTTTCTTAACAGAATGAAATAAAAAGCTAAATGTATGGAAACTAAATGATGGGCAAATTATATTTTGATGTTTCATTTCATCATTAAAAGCTGTCTGGGCCAGGCACCAGAAGATTAAATTCAAATACCTGGACTAAAAAAGATGCTAAATTTTAGTATTTATCTTTAAAACATATTCAAAAACATTTTTTCTCTTTGTTAGTCATCATGGCTTGTATTTATGATAAGATATTCAAATTGAAAAAACAAATTTAATAAGACCTTATTGTGGTCAAATGTCTACATTCAACCTATGGGGTTGAAAGCAGAAGCATCTTCTAGCCTGGATATCCTCATTTTCACTCATATTTTGTAAGTTCATTTGTATTGAATGTTAAAATCTATCATCTTTCATTGTTGTATGTTAGATTATAGCACCCGACAGTGTGGGAATTTTCATGTGAGCATCTTTCTGGCAACCTCAATTTCATTAATTTCTTCTAAACTATTATCAATTTTTGACTGCTATTAACCTTAAACTTAATTTTTAATGACTGAACTCTACTCATTGCTGTAAATCAACACCTAAACAAAGTGGATCAGAAACCCCCCCATCCCTCACGGGTATGAAAGAGGAGAATTTCAGAGACTTTTTTTCTCCCCCTTTAGTGGTTAGAATTGATGGGAAGTTGTTCTTTCGAGTCTAAAAGTTTCAGTCTTCACATTTTTATTCCTTGAATATTTCATGTGGCATAGACAGGTATTTCAGTTTATTATCATAATTCAGCAAATGTCAAGCATAACTCAAAAACTGCTGGTGGTAGGGTCACCAGGTTTTCTGGTTACTAATCCCAGACCAAATCTAAGAAGTTTGGGTTTTTTTTCATCATTATATTCAGTGTAAGTCAGCAAATTAATTTCATAATATATTGCAAGAGAATTTAATCCTTACTGAGTGCCTTAATGAATACCACATTCAACTAGGCTAAGCATATCTAATTACAGGACAGGTAAAATGATTCATTTCACTATCATAGTACCCATCAGAAATGGTTCATTATTTACATATGGATTGCATCCATTGTTGGACATAGACCTTCCACAAGATTAGCCAGTACTTTCTGAATTTATCTAGCTTGTCATGCCATCTTACATCCTGTTGGCCACAATTTTGTATATGATCTCTGGGGATTTACATAGTGAGTCATTTCGATGTCCAGCCCATCGTCATTTGAGTTTTCTATCTATATTTCTATGATATCTCAAACTCCTGCCATTTCTCAATGATTCTTTCATGTGTACATTGCATGCTTCTGTTTGAGGGTCAATCTTTTGGTTAGATAGGTTTTATAACCTTATTTAGGACTAGTTGGATTTGTGTGCTCTTGAGAGTCAAGCTTGTTCTACCGAAAGTTTGCCAACCTAAAGTGACTTTTTGCTTCATTTCCTTTTTAGGACTTCTTGGAGACTTGCTGTCCCAGGTAGATATTTAAAACTAGATTAATATTACGACAGAAGTCTATCACTGGAATGGAATAGGAATGTAGCATTTTTCTCACAATCAAAATAAAGTTTAAGATGTTGTCAAAACAATTCTTGGCCATTTTTAGCTTGGTATATAAAATATATGAACAAGTGTGGAGATATGTCTGGAGTTTACTGATGATAACTTTCCCCCCTCCTCTCTACTACAGGAAACAAACCAAAGATAAGGTTTTGCTGCAGAAGAAGAAAGAAGAATTGGAAACAACAAAATTAATGCAAAAACAACAGAATTATATCAAAATACAAAAAGAAACCCAAAGTGAAGAGAGTTATCAACAATGGCTGTGGAGAAAGGTCTGTAAAAGTTATTCATTTCATTTGAATAAGCCACTAGTCATTCTTGAGGCATACATAAGACCACCAGAAAACAAAATTAGAGCAAGTCTGTAAGATTTGTTGATAGCTCAGAACATCAGTTCACGTCTTCATATTCATGTTCATGCTTTTCATGTTTCAAATTTGAAAATTTGGAAAATACGTCATTCCTTGAAAAAGATTTCTTCCCCCTTTTTTAAAGCAGATTAAAAAAACCCTACTTGAACATACTTAAGCAGCAAGGTCCTATGGCAACTGGAAGATTATGTCTATCACGAGTTAAAATAATACATTCACAGCAAATCTTGTCAATGATTTAAAAGGAGAAGATCTTTACACATTGACAGTAAAGATCTACACTAACAATTTCTTGGATTGGTCAACTGGTAGTGTATGATTCAGAGGTTGACTGATTAGTCAGATAGCCAATATTTGATTTTATTTGCATCAGCCAATATCTGAGTTCATGCGGGCCAATAATCAACACTATCATTTTTTTTTTTTTAAATCTGAACTCTGTAATAAAAAAAAATTCCATCATCACTACCAAATTATCCAAAAACATATCCAACTTTTGTATCTGACTTATCTCTTTGATTGAAGAAGATCACACAAGTGCATATAAAGCTACAATCCAAACAAATTCAACGATGGAATCCTAAGTTGAACTCAGGTCATTTTTCAGAGTGTGGTCGATTTGTGTTTGTTTTAAAATCAGATAAACATTCAACACTCATATCGCTGCAGTGATGTCGTGCATCACATGACCATAATATATAGATGAAGTGTCAATCTAATTTACAAGGGAAACTTGATTTACAAAAGTGTTTAAATTTGATGGAACGCTTTCCGTATCTTGATTTAACATTACTAACCTCAGTGAAACCAGTCTGTTGCTTTCCTATTTTGTGCTTACAGCCAACGGGTAAGAAAGGGTTTAATCTTCTTTTTTTTTCGACAATGGAAGTTAAAATAAAAGTAAAAAATGGGTGATCAATAAAGAAGATACTTCTCGCTCTCCTTTTGTTGGGCAGAAATCACTAAATGCATGAAAAATGTATGATGTACAGCTTCCACACCTTCAAAACCTTAAAAGAATTGGATAGGAAGAAAACACCAAGTTTTGAGGGGAAAAAAAGAAAACAACAGAAAACTTTCTAGAAGGGGTATATTTAGTTGAATACTAATGTTAATTTTTAGCCTTATAGGTCGATTGGTGCCACCAGTAGACATTTCAGATGACTGGGCACAAACTAGTGACTAATTTAGCATGAAATTTCATTGCAGATAGAGCCCAATCTCTTAAAAACCCAAGGAGGGGAGAGGTTAAAAAAAAAAAAAAAAATAGACCTCATAGTTATGCATGGCAGAAGGTATTGCTCCAGACAGAGGGTCCCAGTTTGGGAACCAATGTTGCAGATCTTGGAAAAAAGACCAGGTGTTTGATGCTGCCAACACTGCTGGATCCTCAATATGAGGGCCATTCGTCTTTGTAGCAGAGACGCTGAACAAGGTAAAACAATGGCTATAAGATAAATAAGCCACTGCTTCCAAGTCTTAACAACAAGCTGCCACCCCTGGAGATCAAGGATCAGATCCTAAATGAATAAGGGTGGAGGAAGAGGAACCCTCTGGTCTTATTGATGGAATGTATGCAAATATTCTTGGGACTCGCTATCATCATGGAACTCCTGCCAAAGAAGAAAGTGAAGGCACCACTGAGTTGAACCAGGAGTCAGTGATAGACTGGTCAGTCAGTTGATGCATTTTCTTGAAATAAATGCACAGCAATGACAGACTGCCAAGTTACTTCTAAAGACAATGCAGACAGACAATGTTAAATAAGAGTTCATTCAAGTTCAGCAATTCTTTGTATTTTATAAAGTTTGGAAGGAGGGGAAAAAAAAAAAAAAAAAGAAAAAAAAAGGCATTATATATATCAGCCATCGAAAACCCATATAGGTTGACCACTAGTATGATTCTTTTAAGTGACAATGCAATCCTACGTTCAGTAAATTTTACATCCTCCTAATTCAACTTGCTGAACACCTTAAGATTTACATTCAATCAGATCACTAGAATACTTCATTCATGGCAAAACCTTTACAAGTGAGGAAGATACCAATTCAGCATTGTCATTTTTTAAATTTATTTAGTGGGCTTCTCCCATTGCAAATATTGAAGATTATGTTTTGACAAATTCAATTTTTGTTACATTTTAATGTTTTTAGTTTTTTTTTTCTGTAGGAAGAAAAAGAGAAAGAGGAATTGAAGAAAAAACGAATCTCACGACATTTGGGAAATTCTTATGCAACAGAACCCCAGCAAGCATGGCGGCCTCCAAGTAGAACAATTCCATGCTGAAGATGATGACCGCTTCTTTCAACGAAACAATTCACATAAATAAAATAACATTTACTTCATCTGTGCGTTAATTCTTACCTTTCATATTAATTGAAAAAAAAGTTTTCAGATGGTCCTATTAATGTGGTGTTGAAAGCAGTGGTTCCTAACCAGGGTGATGTGAGTAATTTCCAGAGGGGGCATGAGTCCACAGGAAAAAAAGAATTTACCTCTACAAGTGTCTGCACATTGTGATGATCACAATTTATCCCTCCTGTACTCACATTTGCAGTATCCATTTCAAGCTGATTATTTCATTGAAGATTAATGGGAGGCAAAGTCCAATTACTGAGGGGGGCAGGCATGGTGATAAAAATGTTAGGTTAAAATCCTCTGTAGACCAGTGGCTTGCAAGAAAAAAACAAAAACCATATTTTTTTTCTCTTTAATATTTTAATACATAAGCATCATTATATACAGAAAGATGACATTTTGGAAAGTGAGCAAAAGACTCATGAGATTGAAAATGTTTTTCAGTACTTGGGATGAGGGAAAAGTTGAGCACAGATAAAATGATGGAACTTTATTAAGGATTTTAAAATTTTAAGCTCAAGATATATATACATAATATACAAAGGCACAATTAAGTTTCAGAAATGAAAAAGAAAAAATGACTTATGAAGATAGGATTATAGTCTGATGAAATTTATTTTGCATGCAAGTAAATATTTAATCAACCCACCCAGATGAAAATAGTCTTCATTAAACATTGGCAGTGAAGAGCTGGTTCGATGTGAAATTTTGAAATGGAAAAATGAGACTTGAATGAAATATATTTTTTAAAAATCCATTTTAAACAGATCAGAAAAATAAAGTTCCTTTGGATAAGAGAGACAAAAATCTTACAAGATGCGAATTTACATTAATGCATATTTAATGGAGGTAGAAAAAAAAGGAAAAAAATGCGATTCCCCCTCCCCTTTCATTCATGATGTAATAAAGAGATTCCCTGAGACACAGCAGCAGCCTGAATCAATTGAATTACACTTTGAATCATTACAAATAATGATGAATCTTGAGGAGTTGCTTCATTTATATCTAAAAGTGGAGATAAAAGTTCAACACATACAAGAGAAAAAAAAAAGAAATTCTGGTTAAAAATAAAGTGATAAATATTTTCAAAGGGCTTTATTTATATATATATATATATATATATATATATATATATATATATATATATAAAGTTATAGTTCATAATTTCTATACAAGAATTTTCAATAAAACTGCAATATCCTTGTTAGCTATACATAAAAATTAAAGAGCATTACTGTATAATGCTATTTAGGAGGGAACATCTCCATGGCAAAATGGAGGAGTTGGGTTGGCATCTAAAATTGTGATGGTTTACTTCCATAGTAAAGTTGCAAAAATTCAATAAGTGAAGAGATATTGGAGAACCTATTTGGAAGACTTTCGTATTGTAAAAAAATCTTCTGTATTTGATTTCAAGACAAAGAAAAAAAAGTTAACCCAGTACCAAAAATATTCAAATGCATATATCTGAATAAAAAATATTGAATGATTACAGATTGCTTAAAAAAATATGGTACGCAACCATTTTTCCAGGGAAATATATTTAAGGAGAGTTGTATGTACAGAGAAGAAAGCCACCAGACACATTCACGCATAGATCGAGATGAGAGTGAGAGAATTGAAAGAGATGTTCACATTCACTCAAGAAAGGTAACTTTAGTGCTTCAGCGCCGTGACCGAGTAACTCTTTTCACGGGAGATTCATTGGATGTGGTGTTGGCTGATTTTTTGACAGCAGCTTTGGTACCAGCCTTTTGCTTTGAACGGGTCTTCACAGCTGCTTCTGTCTCCTCCACTTCTTTGGCCTTTGAAGGTGCTTTTCTAGTTGCTAATCGAGGTACTTTGTTTTCAGATTCTGGTTCAAGTGTAGTTTTAGAAGTTGTTGCATTAGCGTTGGGAACCGATTCTACCTCAACATTTTCAATTTCTTGAAACTGTACTCTTTTACCCCGGCCTTTTATTGGAGATATGGGTTTTTCATCAGCTGTAAGATAAGCACAAGTTTGAAAAAATAAAATATTTTACAAGAAGGAAAAATTGGAAAAAGGGAGAGCTATATAAAAATAAGCTAAATTCACATTAAAAATATCTACCATAGATACTTTTATATACATCTAAAATTACACAAACATGAACCTTTACAGAAGGAACAATATAAATCATTAATTTTCATGTCTAGTTTTTACCTTCAGTGTAATTTTTTTTTTTTTTTTACCCAACCAGAATCAAAGTTCCTGTAAAACTTCTCTTCCAGACTTATTCACCTTGCGGGCACCCATTTGAAACTTCCAGAATGTATGCGAGCTGATGTTTTTACGAACATAAGATTTTTCATTTTTATCTTGAAAAAAAAATTAAAAAAAAATTTCTGTTTATATCTTCTGTGCATAAAAACATTACCTCGAGTAGATTTCAAAAGTTTCAAATGGGTGAAAGGAAGAAAAAGTAAATAAATTTTTGGACAGGAGAAAGTGTGTAACTTTTGTTCATAAAATTTTTTTTTAAAAATCCTCATCACACAGGGACATTTTAGGCCAGTTAAAAAAGAAAAAGAAAAACAAGTAAAAAAAATTAAGCTGAAGGTAAAAAGTAGTTGAAAATTAACAATGATTTACAATACTTCAACAATTAAATTAAATGAAAAATCTTTCACACCCAGTTATATGGCTCAGACCTGGAAGGGAAGACGGAGATAAAAAGAATAACCCTTTTGTATGGGATTAATTTCATGTATGTGCGGCCTCAAATTTGGGGAAAAAAAAGAAGAAAAGTTGTTCAAGGGCAATAACTTCGGTCTTAATTGTTGGAGCACAATCTTGTACGAGTCCCAAAATCAATTTCAAAAACTGCATTCATTCCAAGTGGCTTGATAAGTGTTCACACATACACATACATATATATATATATATATATATATATATATATATATATATATATATATATATATATATGGCAGCCATTAGCTTCAAAGCATCTTGAGTTATGATCATTCTGAAATGGCTTCATGACACATATTGGTTAATGGCACTCCAGGTGGTGGCTCCAAGATGCAGCTTAGATGAAACTGGCCATATTCTGGTAGTCATCTTATGTGATGGGTTGGTTAACTCTTTATTGCATATAAGTAAATTTGAGAGTTAAGAACAAAGGGAATAACTACTGATCAAAGTTATTCCCCCTTCACCTTTGGGTAATTTTTTTTCTACTAATATTTTTTTATCCCAACAGACATAAGCTTAAATTTTGTTACTGTCACAGAACTCAGTTGTCAACTTGGAGCGGTATCAAGCAGTTTTATGACATTGAAAATTAAACTCATCTGTAGGTATCTATCAGGATCCAGATTATAACTGAATAAGACAGGAAAACACCAGCTCTATGTGGAATCTAGAGCAGTTGAACTGGTCAGCCAATAGCAGGTAACTGTAACTGCAGGGTGTGTGATGCTGCTGAGCAAATCTAAGGTTTAGCAGCCAATGTGGAAAGAAATTCAGGAGCTTATCACCAATCCAATTTAGTATATTCTCATGTAGTCATCAAATATGTTGTACAAATAGCAATTGGAAAGGGTCACCTGTTTTCTTTTCAAGTTCAAGTTTTTCTTTTCAAGCTTGTCAACAATTTTTTTTTTTTTATGTCCTCAGTTTTATGTTTGGAATTGTTTTTGGTAGAATTAGGAAACACACTAATTCATTTTGAAACAAATCTTACAAAATGAGATACTGTTTTTAGCACATAGCTTATTTGTTTTACTTTGGTGTAGCTAAGGCAAGTCAAGAACAAAGTTAAATATTTACCTGCTTTTCCAGCTTTTTTTTGAGTTTTCCTGTTGAAGGTGAAAAAACAAAAACAAAAGAAAACAGAATTAATTATTCGATAAGAATCAATTCATCTGATTACCTACAATAGTGTTTCAAAATACAAAAAGGAACCGGGTGTCTAATATTTGAGAGTAGAGTGGAATACAAGTTAATCAAACTTTTAACATCAATGGGAAAAAATTTAATGGTCTTTGAAAGTTATACTTGAATATTTAACCATTATACTTTAAAACAATCTTTTTGAGCTTTTTATTCTCATTAGCATCTTATGTAATGGTCTCTATAAATCTTAAATTGACTTGAATGAATTGTGAACTGTGTGTAAAACCTGCAAAAATTAATCCTTCATTTTACAAAATATCAAATGAGGATTGAGGAAAAACTTTTTAGTCAAATAACACAGTTACTATTATGTGAGGTTATAAAGAAAATCCAAAATAAAAGTTCAGACAATTCATTATTTTTAAAGGAAAATCCAAATCCTAATAGAAGAAAAAACTTTCCTCCTTAAAAAAAAAAAAGATAGCTAAATAAACCAATATAAATCAGACAGGAAAAATCCTTGAAAATCAAGATAAGACAAAGTAACCAATAAGCATAGACATAGCGGTTATTTACCTAATTGTTTATTACTTCATCACAAAAAATAAAACTGATAACCAGAACAGGGTTGGCGAGAATGAACTCCATTGGAAATTATATGTAACTTTAGTAAATATTGCTCTACAATCAATCGACAAATGAAGTTATTACCAATAGGAAGTTTCTTTTCACCCACCATATATATTTTAGTTTCAAGACACACACGTCTTGAAACTAAGCAGATTAAACTGAATACAATCCTGATAAAAGAAATACGATGAGGTTCAACCAATCATATAATTTAAAGTAAAAACCAACATTGGAAAATCATTTTTACACACAATTATCACTTCCCAAACAATCACATTTTACATAAAATTTTAATAAAAAAACAAAAAAACTTAAAAGTTAGCTATTCATTCACCAATAACACAGTTAAAATTATTAAAACACACAATAAAATAATTAGGAATAAATATAAAAACCAAATTGCAACAGTAGAAATACTTAAGATTGCCCAGTTAGACAGAAATGTGATCAAACTATTGTGTTTTTTAAGCCACATCGAATACCACTGGAAACCCAATGAATTAAAATTTTCAAGTACAGGCTTCTGCCAGTTTTAAAATCAAAGACATCCTTTCTAAAATGAAGAATACTAAAATAGTACATATTCATCCAAGTATTATGCAAGGATTACAAAGAAAAAACACCAACTATTAAATGGGAACTTTTAACAACTACACTAGTATCTGGAGGGAAAACTTTGATTTTCCTAACAATATAGTACTTTTAAACAAAACAGATTAGTAGCTGAATGCAGACAATATATCAGTATAACAGGCACATGGAATATGAGCTAGAAGCATGAAATATGTACTAAGCAAATAATAAAATTGTACATAGGAAGCACATTTTGGAGATCTGCTTGCAAAATAAAACAAAATTGTACAGGGCAGGTGTTGATTCTAGACTCTTCATAAGAAATGAAGATTCATGAGTTGCCTTACTATTTCAAAGTAAAGTTAAACACTTTATTTCAAGAGACAGTCTAATCATTCATCCAAGCTTCAGCAATTCAGTTGTTTGAACAACTGTGGAAATTATCAATAATCATTGATTCAGCACAAAGAGAAAACCTCGCCATAAATTCTCTAATGCTATGATTTATACATAGAGGTTAATGGATTAATTCATTTTAGGATCTATATGTACAAATATATATGGAAATACGTACTTGGATTTAGTTTCAGTCTCAATTTTTGCAGTCTTCTTAGGTGTAGTTGCTGCAGATTCTGCTGCACCTCTTTTTCTAGTAACTCTCCTGCAATGTTGGAGGAAAAAAACGCAATAAGATGGTATAAAGTCAGTAAGAAAATAGTGAAAATACTTCAGCCTAGAGTTAAAAAAAAAAGAAAGAAAAAAAGTGATTCTTAAGCCAACTCTAATGATTATTCAAGGTACTTCATTTTTAAAGCCGGGGAATTTTTTTAGAAATCACTAAAACAGTGGTTCTCCACAAGGGGTGCATGCCTCCTCCAGGTGGGATGGTATGGGGAGTAATTCAAATGGGCTTGAGAGCCTACAGGGAAAATGAATTTCTCATTTTGTGAACTGCCTAAGCAAATGTTAATTTTCCCCCCATATTTGCAGTCAAATCAATTCCAACCTAATTTGGTTGAAGATGAGGGGAGGGCATGGAGGTGAAAAAAAAAAAAAATCCACATGAATTGGTAACTGAAAATATTGAGCTCCATCTTCATTTTTCTTTAAGGCATCAGAATATTCTTATAAAATAAAATTTTGAAGGTATAACACCATGTGGATATTAAAAGGCTATCACTGGAACAAAATTTTAAGCAAACCTTCCGAGATATTTAATAGCTCTGATCCACTTACCTTGCAGGCTTCTCTTGTTCCTCTTCAACTTCTTCAGCTACCTCCTCAGAAGTAAGTTCCTGAAAAGAAAGAATTATATCATTCTATTATAGGAGGGGGAAGAAAAAAAAAGAAAAAAAAAAAAGAAAAAAGAATTCTTGATAGCTTTCATTCTCCCAGTACACAACCATTCCCAATTCTTTCAGCTGGCAATCTTATTTAGAATTTATTTTACAGTCCAAAAACATTTCTATTACATATTGAACAGAGTGTGCACTAGAGAGAATTTCTTTTTGATAAAGAAATTTCATCATCATTCACTCCAATGCATGTTGTAAGTGATCAATAGAAAATGTCAGTCACAAAATGTTTTGACCTAAACAGAAAAGATTTATGCAAGTAATTGGCAAGATGCCGAGGTGGCATACAAAAAGGTCAGCATCCAACAACGGACGCTAAAAAGCTGATGATGACACCACTTAATCATTTTACTATAGATCCCTTAGTAACAAAAGATTAACTCACTAACTTTGTGATGTATAAAAGTAATCACATAATTGCATTGTTGTTAGTAAATTTCAGAGATAACAGAAAATTTCAATTAGTACCTCAATGTTCATGATTTTAAAAATTTTTTTCATTTAAAAAACTGAAAAACCCACAATAAATGAAAAAAACAACAAAAAACACAAAGATCGATTCAAAATCTTATATTTCGGTAAATTTCTGAATTCAACATTACTAGGGCATGCCCATCCAAATGGAAGTGGCCAGAGCTTAAGGTGTGTGGAGCAGCTTGCCATAATTGTCATGTAAAGTAATTGGTAAAGGTTTATCACTGATCTTCAAACTAGAATATCAAATGGAGGAAGGAAACACCTACTTATGTGGCAACTGCGGCTAACATTAAGAGGCAAATGAAAGCAGAAAACTTAATTTAAAACCAATCTATTAAATTCAAGAGTCTCACACAACTCACCTAACATTTTAAATTCTATACTTGAGAAAAAACTATCCATTTCAAGATTTATTTATTTCATTTTATTTTTATTGTACACCTAACACCACCCTCATATCAAAAACCCAAACAACTTCGAACTTGATACGGCAATGTCCGATGCACAGACTGACATATCTGGTAAATATCAACACTCATACAATAGCCAGTCATTGAGTTATCTCAGTGCAGACACACATACACTTCTCAAATTATAGTAAAGTATAAAAAAAATCAACTTCAAACAAATTTTTTTCTTTCATAAATGTTAAAAATCAGGATGTTCATGAAGTTTATTAGTTGAGTGAAAAAAGAAATTCAACATTTCATTTTGTATGCCTTAGAGGGAAAGAAGTGGAAGAATAAATTACTTACAGTTGAAGGTCCATTTGTTGACTCCGGTGTATCAAGCTTGTTGCTAATTTGTCTGGTCCCACGAGAAGACTTTTTCACACTTCTTTCAGCAATCTCTTCTTCAGCAACTGGTTCAATTTTCTTGTTTTTCCCACTTCTTGTCTTGCGAATGGGGGATTTGGTCTTTTCAGTGACTTTGTCTGTTCCTCTTCTACCTCTGGTCACTTTCTTCACTTCAACTTCCTCAACTGGAGAAAGACTTTCATCTGTTGGTGCATCGGTCACTGAAGATACTTCGGCTGATGTTATTTGTCTGATTACTTTGCGTGTACTTTTTGTAGGCGTTGCGTCCAATTCAGTATTTTGAGAAGTCTCATTAGTTTTCTGTTCCTTTGTAGCATTTCTACTGCTTCTAGTGGAACTTGTCGGGACTGATTCAGGACTTTCAGAAGGCTTAGTATTTTTGGGATCATTTTTAGCATTCCTGGTGCTTCTAGTGGAAGCTGTTTTCACTTGTATAGCATTTTCGGAAGCCTCAGTAGTTACTTGATCATTTTTAGCTTTCCTGGTGGTCCTAGTGGAAGCTGTTGTGACCGGTTCAGAGTTTTCAGGAGCCTGAGTAGTTTTTGGATCCTTTTTAGCATTCCTGGTGCTTCTAGTGGAAGCTGTTGCAACCGGTTCAGAGTTTTCGGAAGCCTGAGCAGTTTTGGGATCGTTTTTAGCATTCCTGGTGCTTCTGGTGGAGGCTGTTGCGACCGGTTCAGCGTTTCCAGTAAGTTCAGTTTTTTCATCATCTACAGCATTACTGGTGCTTTTTGTGGGAGTTGTATCCACTTCTGTGATTTCAGTGGTTTTTGATTCATTTCTAGAATTTCTAGTGCTTCTAGAGGAAGCAGCTGTGACAGGTCCAGAGTTTTTGGATGCCTTAGAAGTTTTCAGATCATTTTTAGCATTCCTGGTGCTTCTAGTGGAAGCTGTTGTAACCGAAGTGTTTTCCGTAGGTTCAGTATTTTCAGTGATTTTTGGATCATTTCTAGAATTTCTGGTGCTTCTAGTGGATGCGGTTGGGACCTGTTCTGTGTTTTTAGTAGTTTTCAAATCATTTCTGGCATTCCTGGTGCTTCTAGTGGCAGTTGTGGCCCGTTTAGTAGTTTTTGGATCAGTTTTAGTATTCCTGGTGGTTCTAGTGGAAACCATTTGAACAGGTTCAGTGTCTTCAATAACTTCAGTGGTTTCAATATCATTTCTATCATTACTGTCGCTTTTTGTTGGGGTAGCGGTGATAGTTTCAGTGATTTCTGAAGGTTCAGCGGTTTCCGGATTACTAGTATCAATACTGTCACTTTTTGTGGGAGTGGGTGCTACAGTTTCAGAGCCTTCTGTTGGTTCAGTTGTTTCCAGATCATTTGTATCATTATTGTTGCTTTTTATGGGGGTTGTTGCAACAGATTCAGCGATTTCTGTGGGTTCAGTAGTTTCCGGATCATTTGTATCGATACTGTCACTTTTTGTGGGATTCAATTCTATGGTTTCAGTGATTTCTGTTGGTTCAGTTGTTTCCAGATCATTTGTGGGGGTAGCTGTAATGGGATCAGTAGTTTCTGGATCATTCATGGCATTTCCACTAATGGAAGCAGTTGTGACAGGTCCAGAGTTTTTGGATGCCCTGGTAGTTTTCCGATCATTTCTAGCATTCCTGGTGCTTCTGGTGGAAGCTGTTGTGATTGATTCAGTGGCTTTTGTATTATTTTTAGCATTTCTGGTGCTTCTAGTAGAAGCAGTTGTGACTGGTTCAGTGTGTTTGGTAGCTTTTGGATCATTTCTAGAATTTCTGGTAGTTCTAGTTAAAGCTTTTCGGACTGGTTCAGTGGTTTCCAGCTCATTGGTATCATTACTGTCGCTTTTTGTGGGAGTTGCTGCAATGGGTTCAGTAGTTTCTGTAGGTTCCGGATCATTTGTTTCATTATTGTCATCTTTTGGAGTTGCTGCAACAGGTTCATTTTTTTCAGTAGGTTTGGTGGGTTCTAGATCATTTGTATCAATACTGTCGCTTTTTGTGGGATTTGATTCCATGGTTTCAGTGATTTCTGTTGATTCAGTTGTTTCCAGATCATTGGTGGGGATAGCTGTAATGGGATCAGTAGTTTCTGGATCATTCATGTCATTTGCGCTAATGGAAGCAGTTGTGACAGGTCCAGAGTTTTTGGATGCCCTGGTAGTTTTCCGATCATTTCTAGCATTCCTGGTGCTTCTGGTGGAAGCTGTTGCGATTGGTTCAGTGCTTTGCATAAGTTCAGTAGCTTTTGTATTATTTCTAGCATTTCTGGTGCTTCTAGTAGAAGCAGTTGTGACTGGTTCAGTGTGTTTGGTAGCTTTTGGATCATTTCTAGAATTTCTCGTAGTTCTAGTTAAAGCTTTTCGGACTGGTTCAGTGATTTCCAGCTCATTGGTATCATTACTGTCGCTTTTTGTGGGAGTTGCTGCAATGGGTTCAGTGGGTTCTGGATCATTTGTATCATTATTGTCATCTTTTGTGGGAGTTGCTGCGATAAGTTCAGAGGTTTCCAGGTCATTTGTATTGTTACTCTTTGTAGGTGTTGCTGGAATGACTTCAGTGATTTCTGTAGGTTCAGGATCATTTGAGTCGTTACTGTCATCTTTTATGGGAGTTGCTGCAATGGGTTCAGAGGTTTCCAGGTCATTTGTATTGTTACTCTTTGCGGGTGTTGCTGCAATGACTTCAGTGATTTCAGTAGGTTCAGGATCATTTGAGTCGTTATTGTCATCTTTTATGGGAGTTGCTGCAATGGGTTCAGTGATTCCTGCAGGTTCAGTGGGTTCAGGATCATTTGTATCATTACTGTTATCTTTTGTGGGAGTTGCTGCAATAGGTTCAGTGATTTCAGTAGGTTCAGTGAGTTCAGGATCATTTGTATTGTTACTGTCATCTTTTGTGGGAGTTGTTGCAACAGGTTCAGTGGCTTCTGGATCATTTGTATCGTTACTGTTATCTTTTGTGGGAGTTACTGCGATGGGTTCAGTGATTTCAGAAGGTTCAGGATCATTAGTATCATTACTGTCATTGTTAATGTTGCTTTTTGTGGGAGTTGCAGCAATGGGTTCAGTGATTTCAGTGGGTTCTGGATCATTACTGTCATCTTTTGTGGGAGTTGTTGCAACAGGTTCACTGGGTTCTGGATCATCTGTATCCTTACTGTTGCTTTTTGTGGTAGCAGCAGCAATGGGTTCAGTGATTTCAGTAAGTTCACTGGGTTCTGGATCATTTGTGTCCTTACTGTCATCTTTTGTGGGAGTTGTTGCAACAGGTTCAGTGGGTTCTGGATCATTTATATCGTTACCATTATCTTTTGTGGGAGTTGCAATAGGTTCAGTGATTTCAGTAGGTTCAGGATCATTAGTACTATTACTATCATCTTTTGTGGGAGTGGTTGCATCAGGTTCAGTGATTTCTGTAAGTTCAGTGGTTTCCAGGTCATTCATATCGTTACTATCACTTTTTGTAGGCACTGTTTCGACAGGTTCAATGATTTCAGTAGGTTCAGTGATTTCCAAGTCATTTGTATCCTCACCATCATTTCTTGTGGGAGTGACTTCAACAGGTTCAGGGGTTTCCTGGTCATTTGTATCATCACTGTCGCTTCTTGTAGGAGTTGCTGCAACAGGTTCAATTGTTTCGAGGTCGTTCACATCATCCATGTTGCTTTCTAGGGGAATTGTGGCAATAGGTTCAGTGTCTTCAATAGGTTCAGTGGTATCATCCTTTAATTTTTTCTCAGGAGCTGCTACTGTTTCAGCATCCGAGATAGTAGCTGTAGCAGCTGTTCGTTTAGTAGCCTTTTTGATTTCTGTCTCGTTTACTGCTCTCCTAGTTGTTTCCACCTCAAGAACATCGAGCATCTCCTCAGAAGCCCCAGTGTCATCAACTTTGGCTTCACTCTCATCATAAACAATTTCATGTCTTGAGACAGTTTTGCTTTCCTCAGCAATTGGATCAACTGCTTCCTGTGGAGGTTTAGACAAGTCTTCTTTTTCAAAATCATCATTAGACATTACTTCCGCTTCTTGGAATAATTCTTTTATTCCACCAACATCTGGACTTGACACAAATTTAGGAGAAGAAAGCGTTTTTCGCACACCTGCCAACATGGGACTTGCCACAATTTGGTCATGAAGCAGTTCTTTCACTCCAACTAGTCTCTCCGACTGTCTGCGTTTGGGTGTCCTAGCCAGTTCTTTCACACCAACCAGTTTATCTGACTGTCTACGCTTTGGTGTCTTGGTCAGCTCTTTCACTCCAACCAGTTTTTCTGACTGCCTGCGTTTTGGTGTCTTAGCTAATTCTTTCACACCAATCAGTTTATCAGACTGTCTACGCTTTGGTGTCTTGGCTAGTTCTTTCACTCCAACTAATTTCTCCGACTGTCTGCGCTTTGGTGTCTTGGTTAGCTCTTTCACTCCAACTAATTTCTCCGACTGTCTGCGCTTTGGTGTCTTGGTTAGCTCTTTCACTCCAACCAGTTTCTCTGACTGTCTGCGCTTTGGTGTCTTGGTCAGCTCTTTCACTCCAACCAGTTTCTCCGACTGTCTGCGCTTTGGTGTCTTGGTCAACTCTTTCACTCCAACCAATTTCTCAGACTGTCTACGCTTTGGTGTCTTGGCCAGCTCTTTCACTCCAACCAGTTTTTCTGACTGCCTGCGTTTTGGTGTCTTGGCTAATTCTTTCACACCAATCAGTTTGTCAGACTGTCTACGTTTTGGCGTCTTGGCTAGTTCTTTCAATCCAACCAATTTCTCAGATTGTCTGCGTTTCGGTGTCTTAGTCAATTCCTTTACTCCAACTAGTTTGTCCGACTGTCTGCGTTTAGATATCTTTGCAAGTTGGCTAGTATGAGCATCTACTTCAGAAATACTCTCATCTGTGCTTATATCAGATTTCAATGGTGACACAAACATGTGAGCTGGTCCAGCAGGGCTGTCTGGGATCATATCATACAAGAGGTTTTCTTCAGATGATTTATCTAAGCCTGGAGATTTACAAGGACTTTTCAAGTATTTTGAAACCTGGAAAAAAAAAAAAAAAAAAAAAAAAAAAAATGAATTAAAATTATAAATATATGAGTATTTCTCTAGAAAATATCAGGGCCTTCTTTCAATTTTTAAACCTGGCAACTCAGGAATACAAACTTTGAAAGCTATTAAAAACAGTTTCAAGAAAATATTGAATTTTTATGATAGAAGTGAATAACTCCGTCCGTACAGAGAGATCTGGTATTGTAATCTGAAAAACTGTTCATCAGCACAGATGGTTACTTTTGGAAATTTCAATCATGCACTAGAACTGAGAGAGCCTCTGAATTACTGAGTCCCACATCTTCGGTCATTGACCCCCCCCACCTCACAACTGAAGAGGAACAGGAGAAGGGCACATCAGATTCATCTGAAGGTCTGATCGAGATCTAAAAGTCAATCTAAATTGAAACCCATTTAAAAAGTCACAAATCTTTCCTCACTCCACGAGGATGAGAAGAGACTTGCTTTCAAAGAGAAGGAATAGAAGAGGAGGAGGAGCCATGCAGATGATAGAGTTTCCCAATAAAAAATGTTTTCTGATTTTCATGGAATTCTAAACATAGGAGTTAGAAACGGAGATTGGGGGGGGGGAGGGTGATTCACTCAAAGGCCTGGACCAAGTTTCATCTCAACATGATACAGCAGAGAATATGGACTGATAAATAGACCAACCGAAAAGTGTCTTTGTGGTCAAATCTAAAAAAAAAAAAAAACTAAAATATTCAGTTTTTGTTCAAAATACACAAATAGTTTGTATGGCATGCATCTTTTCTACTGACCAACTTCAACTCTGATGCAATTATGATGTAATTCATTATGTCCATGGAGACTTGGATTGTTTCACATTTTTAGTAAATAATTAATGTAAGTGACAGATATATCTTTTAATTCTTCAAGTTCTAAGAGAAAACAGTGAAATACAGCCTCAGTCAAGTGTATAATGTAAGATGAGATTTTTTTTTCAATCTAAGATTAATCAAGTTATGAGCAAAATTTGGATTCCAATGATAAAGACCAACCTTTGGATCTTTCATCCTCTTTCCGACAAGAATAGTTGATGGAGAATCTGCATGACCTGTGCTTGGGTAGGATATCAGTGCTTTTCTGCGAGGAGTCATGGGATAGATTTTCTGAAATCATAAATGATAATGTTAAAAAAATGTTCATGTATGTTCTTCCAAAATACCTAAATTTGTCAAATTTCTACCAAGAGAGAAAAAACACTCATTTAAAACATCAGATGTTGTTGTGTTCATCTTTTGGTACTTGAAAATTTAATGAATTCTATTTTTAACTTTAAATATTCAAGTTTTGGAATGTGAAACCGAAACGCAAAAAGAAAAACTAATTTCATTTTGATGCTCGAAAAACAAAATCAAACAACTTTCACTGAATAAAAAAAGTCAGAAATGAAGCTCTGAACACACTTTAATTACAATAAGCATACTTGAATGGTGGTTCACATATCGAAATTCTAAATGTTATGAGTGGCTCTCCAACTTTTAGTCAATTTCAAGATGGAATTTAAGATAAAAGTAAAAATCTTGCAGATTCTTGTGATACCAAGATGTATCCTTGAAGAAGAGTTTTTCATTTAACTTAATCACTTGTATTATCTTGACACTGATAAAAATGTTCTTCCAGTTATTTATAATCAAGATTTGAAACTGAAACTTGTTATATTCAACTATTTCCTTCAACTATTAATAAATTAATATCATGAAGAAAAAATTGGTACCTCATCATCGCGGAATCTAGTATCAAGATCAGGACTACCACAGCAGGATCAATTTTCATTCGTAAGCCTTCTACTGAACTAAGCTAAGCTTAAACATTAGAGCTCTAAAAACAAAGCTATCACAATAAAAGCTAAAGCAAATTGGGGAATGAAATCCAAAGACTTATTTAAAAAAACCACAACTTGTATAAATAAAAAAATCTATTGAAATCAGAAAATCATTATACAAGTTAAATATGCCAGTTAAAAATATTGATAAATGTACTTACTTTTTGTGGAGTCTGTTTTGCCACTTGCCGTTTTGTAGCTTGTTTAACAACAGGTTTTTTAACGAGAACAACTTTTTTGGAGACTCCAAACTTGACAATTTGTGACCATAATGGCTTTTTAGGAGTTTTCTTCTGAAGAGTGCATGTTTTCTTACCACTGGATTTTGGAAGCACATTCTTTCGAGAAGAGGCAGCCTTTGGGGTTTTAGATTTTGGAGTAGTTTTTGAGGGATCCTTAGCCACTGATTTGGGAGTACCCTTTGGTAACACTCGGGGAGTGGACAATTTAGGTGAAGATTTTGAAGATGGCTTAGGCACAACTGATTTAGAAGTGGCCTTTGGAGATGCCTTTGGTATGGCCTTGGGACTGGACACTTTGGGTGAAAATTTTGGAGATGGCTTGTGTACAACTATATTAGGAGTGGACCTTAGCAAAGCCCTGGACACAGCATTGATAGTGGCCCTTCTTGATGCTTTAGGAACAGACTTGGGGCTGGCCCTTCTCGAGGCTTTAGGCACAGACTTGGGGCTGGCCCTTCTCGATGTTTTAGGCACAGACTTGGGGCTGGCTTTTGGAAACAGTGACTTAGGTGTTGGTTTGGCCCTAGGCGAGGTTTTGGATGCAGGGACAGGAGACTTTGGAGATGTCCTGGATGCAGCTTTTGTTGATGGCTTAGATCCAGACTTAGAAAGAGACTGTTTTGGTGAAAATTTTGGAGATGGCTTAAGTAAAAGTAACTTCGGGGTGGCCTTTGGAGACGCCTTGCTAGCAGACTTAGGGGTGGCCTTCAGAGACGCCTTGCCAACAGACTTAGGGGTGGCCTTTGGAGACGCCTTGCCAACAGACTTAGGGGTGGCCTTCGGAGACGCCTTGCCAACAGACTTAGGGGTGGCCTTTGGAGACGCCTTGCCAACAGACTTAGGGGTGGCCTTTGGAGACGCCTTGCCAACAGACTTAGGGGTGGCCTTTGGAGACACCTTGCCAACAGACTTAGGGGTGGCCTTCGGAGACGCCTTGCCAACAGACTTAGGGGTGGCCTTCGGAGACACCTTGCTAGCAGACTTAGGGGTGGCCTTCGGAGACGCCTTGCCAACAGACTTAGGGGTGGCCTTCGGAGACGCCTTGCCAGCAGACTTAGGGGTGGCCTTCGGAGACGTCTTGCTAGCAGACTTAGGGGTGGCCTTCGGAGACGTCTTGCTAGCAGACTTAGGGGTGGCCTTCGGAGACGTCTTGGTAGCAGACTTAGGGGTGGCCTTCGGAGACGTCTTGCTAGCAGACTTAGGGGTGGCCTTCGGAGACGTCTTGCTAGCAGACTTAGGGGTGGCCTTCGGAGACGTCTTGGTAGCAGACTTCGGGGTGGTTTTCGGAGACGTCTTGGTAGCAGACTTCGGGGTGGTTTTCGGAGACGTCTTGGTAGCAGACTTCGGGGTGGCCTTCGGAGACGTCTTGGTTGCAGACTTCGGGGTGGCCTTTGGAGACGTCTTGGTTGCAGACTTCGGAGACGTCTTGGTAGCAGACTTCGGGGTGGCCTTCGGAGATGTCTTGGAAGCAGATTTCGGGGTGGTCTTCGGAGACGTCTTGGAAGCAGACTTTGGAGACATCTTGGAAGCAGACTTCGGAGTGGCCTTCGGAGACGTCTTGGAAGCAGACTTCAGGGTAGTCTTTGGAGACTTCTTCGGCGATGATATAGGAGATTTGGGTGAAGGCACTTCTAATGTGACATCAAGCTCAGTACTAAATATTAAAGAATTTTTCAACAATGGTCGGTGACCAGGTGTTATCTTTGCTGGTGTGGCACCTTTCCTGATGGGAGTTGACGGTGGTAAGGTTCTGTCAAATTGCTCTGGACTAAGTTGTGGTCCAAAAGATACTCTTTTCCGTTTAGCACTCGACATATTTAATCCACTTGAGAATTTCCTCTTCCGATTTCCAAGTCCTTTTTTAGAATCTGAAATGAAAGCAAAAAAAATCAATTTGACAATCATTCAAAGCCTGAAACCAAAAATTTCCGAAGAATCCCTAAATTGAATTTTGCTTACTCCAAGTTTTCTGAACCACTTACCAAATGATATTTTTTTTTGAAAAATGCTCAGTGAATTTAATCTCCACGGGTAAAAGACTTAAAGACAGGTAAAAGACAGCATTTAGTATCATAATTCTACATTTATTTACTATTACAATGGGGGAAATGACTTTTTTTTCTTTTAACTCCTGTCAAAAAGTTAGAGGTTAAGAATTAAACCATGTTTTTTTTGTCCACACAATATCTTCAAAATTTCTCAATCTATTCCAATGGCATTTCATGGAATGGTGGGTCATAGATCAGGGAACAATTGATTGAATTTCAGGGTGAATCTAGGAATTATAAAACTATTTTTAGTGACTATGGCATTGGCATGCATTGCGTGCTTCATATTTATTATACAGTAATCAGCACTTTGGCTCTTTCTTTTTCTTTAAATAACTGAAAATTTAACAGAAGCAATTTTGAAACAGCCATAAATAAAATCTGGTCAATCTTATGCTGTATTGGCTAGATTTTGATACATAATGAGTATTATTATTCTTTCAAGTTAAAAACCTTAAAAGGAAAAACTGATTTCTATTTTGCCTCCATATCACCACAATGATTTGCCCCTGTCAAGATAGACAATGGGTGTAGTATTTTTTTTTACCAAGACTACAGCCTATATACATAAGGTAGTTATTTGAGAGTTTTCCATTGCACAATTTTGTCAATATATGTAGTGCTGAGTGAATACAAGCAATCTTGACCAAAATTCAAACTGACTTTTCAGATTTGATTATTCATGCCGATTACTTATGCAACATTACACCTGAATTACAATTATGCAGATGAAATATTAATACATCAAGAGAATTAATACACAAAGAAAAAAAAAAGGGAGCCTAAATTTCTGAGCCATTCTTATGTGTGCAACAAAATATTGCAATTTATTCTATTGTTTGCAAAATCATTTCAAAAAAGCATTAGATTCAAACTAAATTTAGGGAAAAAATTCATGAGAACAAATAAAAACACTCAGAGATTGCACACCTGTTAATCCCATACACTAACTAAAAAATAAATGAAAATTGGTTCAAATATAACTACGATACAAGGGAGATAATCGCGCTTCAATTAAGACTAGGAAAAAAAAAAAAAAAAAAAAAAAAAAAAAAATTAAAAAAATCTCCCAACAGAAAAAAAAAAAAAAAAAAAAAAAAAAAAAAATTCATTTGCCCCCAAATTTAATCAATTATTTAGCCCATGATCCACCCTTGCACAAAATTCCACTAAAATTCATTAAGTGGACAGACTAACATGAGTGAACACATACCTCTGTTGGCAGGGGTAATTTAACTTCTTCGAATGAAATGTCCAAGTAAAAAATACTTCAAATTGTCTACTCCCCTGTCATTAAACTATTTTTGCAGCTGATTTTTGATAATCACAAATTAACAGAAATATTTCTTACCTGTAAAACTTATATCACCAGATGGACCGACAGTTAGTAACATCTTGGGAGACAAAGCTCGACCAATCAGTTCAGCTGCTTTTGGACTTTCAGATTTGGGACTCGTTTTAGAAGAGTCAAGAGTAGCACTTTCACCGGATTTCATTACTTCTGGGGCTTTACTGCTTGTTTCTATTGGTTTTGACAAACTTGAGGAGCTCTCGGTTACCTCACTTACTGGTGATACATTCACATCAGTTTGATTGGCAGATTTTTCAATCTTCTTTGGTGTGACCTTACCAGTCTTAGGACTTGGAGTTTTGGAGGAAGGAGAGTTGATTTTCTTGCTATTGTGTGGAGATGTTGATGATCGAGATTTACGTCTGGAAACTGCTGTTTCAGGGGCATCAGAAGATTCAGCGCTAACTGGGATTTCAGATGCCGGCTCATCAACGTGCATAGTCTCTGGTGTTGATGATCGAGATTTACGTCTGGAAACTGCTGTTTCAGGAGTGACAGAAAATTCCATGCTAACAGAATCTGGGATTTTAGATGCGGGTTCATCAGTATTCACAGACTCTGGTGTTTCAGGGGCAACAGATGATTCAGTGCTAACGGAATCTGGGATTTTACATGTGGGCTCATCAATATACATAGTTGCGGCAGGAGCAGACTTACGACGTGCTGGTGATCTAGACGTGGATGAACCCTTAGGAGTTGTGGGACGACTTTTACTTCTTGGAGTTACTGGTTCACTTTCCATTTTGTTGTCTGAACTTTTGGGTGTGATAGGAGATTTTGGTGGAATTTGTGAAGTTTCTTGTGATGATGTGTTCAAAGAACTTTGGTCAACATTTTCAGTAACTTTACTTCGATTTAGCTTTGCAGATTTGGGAGTAACTGATCGACTCAGACGTTCTCTTCTAGGTGGAGTTTTGACAGAAGATTCTAGTTTTTGACTGCTATCTGAGGAGCTTAGCTCACTGAAAGGCATGCGCCCACCGGTTAAATATTCTTTTTGTAAAGATGAGGAGTTAGTGGACTCTTCTGCCATTTCTTCAGCTTCACCATTGACACATTTAGCTGTGAAAAGAAAAGAATAATTAGCATTTTAGTTCTACTTATTCTAATGGTGCCTTAGCCAGACACAAAAATTTGGGAAATTGGTACCAAAATTGGGACAATAGCTACCAACACTTTTCTGAAAAGCCTGTATTTGGGCTTCCCAAAAAATGGATGATGGCAGTAGGGATCTCACAATTTTCACGAGAGGAAAAATAACACTTCTGTGACTATACTATCCTCCGGGGATATGATAAGAGAAAAATTTCAGCTATGAGGTAGGGTAGGTAATTATGTAGAGATCCACCCTAAAAATCACTCCTTCCATAAAATTTCATTCAGAACTCTTGGGAATATTATGGGAACAAACAATAATGAATGTAGAAATGTCGGAAGAAAAAAGAAACAGGAATATCTTTCAAAAATTAATTTCTGGATCTATTCTAAAATTCCACAAGCTCTTCCTTATCCTATTGCCCACGCTTCCACAAAATTTCATTGAAATTCATCCAGAAATCTTGGAGATATTGTGTGCACAGACAGGAGTTGATATAGAAATGTATATGGAGGGGGGGGGGGTAATGAGAAAAAATGCTAAAGTCTCTCTCAATCAAAAACATTCTTGGATCCATTCCAAAATTTAATCACCCCTTTCTTACAATGAGGGTTACCCTTCCATTAAATTTCATTGAAATTCATAGACAATTAGAGATATCACACAGATATAGAAGCAAATACAGGAATTTATGGAAAAATATTTTAAAAAACAAACAAACAGAACAAAAAATATTTGTGTTTTTCTTTCATATTCATTCCAGCCTATCCACATGTTATCTCTATAATTTCTCAAAGAATTTCAATTTTGTGGAAAACTAGCCATGAGATAAGGATGGAGTGATTATATTTTGGGATGGATCCAGGAATTCATTTTTGATTGAGACATTTTTCCACTTCAATATTTCATACATTCCTGTATTTGCTCATGTCTGTCCACAGAGGATCTAAATTTCGATGAAATATTGAGCCATATTGTAAGGAAGAATTGATTAAGTTTGGGGACAGATCAAGGAATTACTCCTTGATTGGGAGATATTTTTACATTTTTTTTTCAATTTCTGTATCCAACCATCAGTCCACACAATATCTTTAGTAGTCCTCAAAAAATTTCAATGGAATTTTGTGGAAGAATAAGGCACATTTGTTGTGATTAAATTAAGGGACTTGTCAAGGAGTTTGTTTCTGATCAAAAGATATTTTCCTGTCTCCCCACCCCCAACAGGTTTCTGTATTCACTCCTGTCTGTTCATGCTAGCAGTTCTCAATGAAATTTTGTAGAAAGCCAAGCCAAATTTGTAAGAGAGTAGTGATTGAATTTTGGAGTGGACCCAGGAATCCATTTTTGATCGAGAGATATTTATGCCCCCCCCCCCCCAAACCTTTCCGTATTCACTCCTGTTTATCCATACAATACCTCAGAAAACCTCATTTTTCAATGAAATTTTGCTGAAAGGTGGGTTATAAACCACGAAAAAAGTGATTGGATTTTGGGTCAAATCTATGTACATGGACTAATTGGAAGAAATGTACATTGACAGACATCCATTTTGAATATTGAAAATCTCAGCAGCAGTAGCCATTTCAGTTGCTGTTGCCTTAATGTTTCCCTATTGTGTCACTTGTAATTTTCAGGCCTTTCCAAACAGTAATATGAAACAACTATTTCCAATGGATTAGAATAAGGCACAGAGAAGATAAGAGATGTTGTGAATATAGTACTGACATTCAGTATTAGCAAAATCAAGTCTTATTTTAGTAGCTATATTTAATTTTCGTTTACTGTACTGGAACATCTAGTACGGCTTGGTTTCTTTTAATATTAAGATCAAGTTAGGACATCTGGAAAATTAGGTCAGATATAGGAAACTGTTGGGTTTATACTTTTACGAGGATCCGTGCAAAATAAAATTTACGATTGGATACTAAAATGAACCAATCAATTCATGCTATAACTTGAAATACAGCAAATTTTTGTAGAAAACATTTTGTTACTAACTTTAATCTACCTTTGAATAAATTTTTCAAAAATAAAATTGATATTAATTTTTTTTTAGTTTGTAGAGAATCTGAAAGCTTTGAAGAGAAGAAAAAAAAAAGGTACTGTGAACACAGCTAATGAAGAAATTTTCAATCAGAAAGTTATGAACTATTATGGAATTATAAAACTTATCAAAAAGTCTTCTGTTCTCAATTTTACTTACCGGCCATTGTTTTTGGAGACAAATTGTAGTCTGTCAATACTTTATTTATTGTTGGAGGTTTCGCCTGCAACAGATAAAAATAATGGATTATTATTAAGAGGAAAAACCTCCAAAATCAATAATTTTGACAAGATTTAGACACAGTGATCTTAAAATTTAGAATTGTTTATCTTTTTAGGGAGGGGGGGGGTCATAAATTCTTCATAGAAAAAAAAGCCATGTATTTCTACATTCAACATGTGACATAGGTTTCAACAAAATTTCAAGCAGGAATTACTGACTATCCTATCTCTCAATCCAAGAGAAAAGAATTGAAAATAAAACCTCACTTATTATGATGGGGGAAAAAAAAAGTCTAGATGCAACTTTCTCTCAAATGATGATTAGAAAAACAGACTTTGAATGGAAAAAAAATATTGGAAAAATAGGTTCCAAAAGATAAAGGAAGAGGCTTCAGATCTAATTGGAGGCCTGTTCCCAATTTCCTATATACACAACTCAGTTAGTGGTGGTAGAACAATGATCTGCATGCAGCACTAAAAAGCAACAGAATATGGTAGCAAGAAAAGTCAAAAATGAGTCAATAACATGCTTCTCCAAAGAAATTTGTCGACCATAACCTAATATTGAATTGAAAATGAAATGTTGCAATTGTCAACTTTCAAGGGATGTTGAGTAGAATCATTTAATCCATGAGGTTATGTTCTAATTCCTATACGTGTTGCATCTAGTATCCTTACTGATGGTTTGTTTGATACTCCCAGAAAGTTACATTTTGGCTGCTACATTCAGTATAAAAACCAACTCAAACTGGTCCCAACAAATTTAACCTAAATAATCACACTATTTTGAATTTATAAATTGCAAAGACTACATTAACCCTAAAGTCCAAGAGCATTAGGTCTGAAAAGTATCAAACTTAGAAATAAATATAGGTAAACTGATTTTTTTTAGAATGGTTTCCTGGTACATTGAGGAACAACAACATCAGAAGTCCAGATTTCCTCATTGTTTTTCTATAGCCACCAAATCCTAAAATAGGTCCATTGCTCATTCATTATTCATCCTAGACAAGATTTTTTTCATCAGTTTTTAAGTAGTATCAAGTGTGCTTGATAACAATTTACTGGAAAGATATGATGTTCCAGATGGCATCTAGAATGGCTACCAGCCAAATCCTTATAAATTGTCATAACTTGTTCAGTATTTTGTAGTACCAAGTATGCTCAAGTTTGACCACTGAAAAGCTTTAATTTCCAAAATGTTGTCCAAGACATTTTCATCCTTTTTCTGAACTCGTTTTAATGCTTTCAAAAATCCTGATTTTTTTCAGAGTAATCCTTTTATACAGTGAGGAAATAACATTGAAGTCCCGAGGTTTCCTCCTTGCCCTTCCTTCTTGACTGAAATTCAAAATGGCTGAGTAGAATAACCAACTTAGCCTTCTATAATTCCATTAAACATATATCCCATAGCAGTAAATGTCCCAAGAATTAACTTTTTTTTTAAAAAAGTAAAAACCAAACTGCAGTTTTCCTGATATAGAATCAAGTGAAAAGTTTTAGTTCTTACACCAATTACAGAAGTATATATAATTCAAAAGAATTGGTCAGTATGAAAAAGGAGCCAAGATTTGATGAAATGAAAAAGTAATCTTAATGGTAATAGAATTACATAGAAATACACCAAGAGGAAATACAGGGATAGAAGTTTCATTTCCAATAGATAGTTCTTGGATAGATCTAGTAGCTGAGGGTGTGAAACTCAGGGATGCTGACAGTGTAAATAAATGTTCCTAATTCACCTTCGTTCGTTTAATATCAAGGAAGTAATTGTAAAGAGGGAAGATCAAAGTGATCGTATAAAGCCACAAAGCTGTGTGAAACTTTAGATAGAATTGGGCTTGTTAGAAAAGATGCTTTTAGAAGAGAAATATCCATGAATAGATAGAAGAGAATAAGAGAGAAAAGAAGGGTCAGACCTTACGTCCAAGGAGTGCAGGAACAAAGAGGATTAACTATTTCACCTCTTTGATTTTATACTGAATTTCTGCCAGCACCAGCAGTGTGGCAGCGCTCAGAAGGGTCAAAATAGTAAGGAGGAATAAGCCAAGGGCAGATAACTCGTCTGCTTACTGGAATTTTAGAATTAATACAATTCCAACTGTCAGTGATCCCTACAACTGCTTTTTGGCAAAAACAAATTTTTTCCTCACGTAATTTAATTACACTTGGACCAGAAGTCTGTGCTAAGGATGTAACTCAATAGTACTATAGTCAAAACATTTTTCCCATTTAGTACAAGGAGAGATCTACACTGTATATTTTCAAAAATATGTAGTATGAAACACAAAATATACAATTAAATATAATACATCAAAATAAAGTTTATCTCAGGAATTCAAGCATGATTTTAGTTTTCTTTATCAGCTATAAAATAGGTTGCAGTATTACTACATGCCTGGTCCATGCAATGGGTGCACATATCTGAGCAAACCAAATCTGCTTCTCTGCATCCACAGAAATTCCCACATCCTGTTCCACAGCTGACAAGCTTGAATAGCATCAGAGGAACAGCTGGTTGGTCAGTGGCAATCGCAATCAGGATATTTTCATCAGATTTCCACCCACCCCCAGGTATCACTTGCTAATGTTTTACTGAGTGTTTATACAACATATGTCTATTTGTTGAGGGTTGCAAACTTTTTAGTCAGGATTGCTGAAAATACATTCATGTAGGATGATAAATTTTCTTTCTTTTCTGAGCTAGTGTTGATGTTTACATCTTTGCTTGTCAAAGTGCTGATGTGGTATCACATCCAGTTAGAGAATGTAGAAACAACATGTGCTCTTTTGTACTCCCAAATATTTGCTGAAACTGCCTAATGCTGTAGAGTTACAGGATAGCTGTAACAAAGTATAAACAGTTCCATTGATGATGATGATGCTCTTGCTACCAACATGGTCAACAAATCAGTATCTGTTCCCACTACCACCGATCAGATTTGACCATATTCAGTAATGGTGAAACAATTAATACATCAGCATCCGGCTCCGATTGTGTCACAGAGATATTATTGGACCTAAGATCTGGAGCCCATGTCTGAAAGAGGCATGATTTGTTGTAGTTATCAAAGAATGTTTTAGTTGTGTGCAAAGTAGGTGTAACTACATTATCACTAAAGTCCTGTTCTTTGCTGTCCAGTTTTTTTCTGCTGACTTGGTGGAAGGGGGTGCATCATAACCATCAAAACACAGCTGTAGCATGAGATAGATTACGCATGTCTTGAGAGGTTGCTGGTTTGGAACAAACTGCAGCGTTAAGTAAATATTCTTCATTAACAACGTAGACAGCATTATCAGGAAAAGTGCTATGACAATCATGGACTTCAGCACAGTGCCAACAGCAGTTATAGATGTTTTCCCCATTTGTCTGAAGAGGGGGGGGGCCTGTGAAGCTAATTCATACAGTAAAGAAGATTTTCATTTTAGTGCTTGTATTAAGGACAAAAGTAGTCAAAAACGCCTAAGCATCTCTGAAGAGAATTCTCTATACTTGAACATTCCCACAGAATCCTAGCTAGATCAAGGACTAAAGAACAGAAAGTGTGACAATATTTTTAATCTGGTGCAGATCTAATGTAATTTTAATTATATATTATGCAATTTGTAATTACTCTGTTATGGTACAATTCACAATCTGAATATGCTATTTTGTTTCCTAAATCAACAAAAAAATGGGGTTAGGCACCAAAATCATTGTCCAAGATGAATAATGAATGAATAGCAGTTATTTTTAAGATTTCACAGCCATTTTAGATGCCATCTTGAAATTTGTAGCTTTCAAGTGGTCAGACAGTGGTAAACATTTTGATATGATATGAAGCAGATCTAATACTATAAAAATATTGAAAGTTATCTACAATGAAAAATAAACACGTAATGGGCATTTCAATGATCCGGCTGGTAGGCATCTTTGACATCATCAGGGAAAGAATATATTTCTAGTGGTCTAACTGCGGTAGTCTTTTTTAGTATGTTATTAAACATACCAGACATTACAGAGAGCAATTGACAAACTTGTGTATGATGAATAATGAACACGTAATGGGCATTTCAAGGATTTGGCTAGCGACCATCTTGGAAATCAAATGTTTCTAGAGGTCAGACTAGGATATAACTTATTACGTTATTTAGCACACTTGATAAATTTAGAAAGCATTGGTGGGGGGACCTTGTCAACGATAAATAATGAGCACAAATTAGGAATTATTAAGGATCTGGCAGTTAGATCAGAAAAGCTAAAGGAAGAAATCTAGGGACTTCTCATATATTGTTCCTCACTTGGAGCTTACCAACATTACACCCCTCACCCAAAAAATACAAAAGGCAAATATTTTACAGCAATTTCACTACACCAAATAAGCTAGCACACCCCTTCCTAACACCTTACAGTCAGCGTAAGAACTTTACACATCAAAGGGGATCAAACTGTGCACAAGTTGGTATGGGTTTGGATTACCTTTTTTTCTTCCTTAGAAAATATTTTCATGTTAGGGTTAAATTCCTCAAGAAAAAAAAAAAAAAAAAAAAATACTGCAAAGCAGTAGAGAAAGACATTCACATCTACTCGCACATTGTTTCATAATGTCAAATAGAAAGTGAGGGTCCACTTTAACACTATAACGACATTGTAAATAGAACCCTTCCGCTAGAAGAAGGAAAAAATATTTTTCATTACATCTGACAAATTTCTGGGAGGTCTGAAGGTCAAGTAGTATGAAAGCATATTAAATTGATAAAAAGAAAAACAGTGCAACTTTTTGTCAGAGTTTAAACTTGGTCAGCCAATTCAATTTTCCAGAGTTCTAACCCCTCAGCCATTGAACAACTGTGACTTTGGAAAAAAGGAAATCCCAGAAGTGCATCGACTCCCCTCACATCTGGTTAGGTTCAAATAAAACAGTGGAAAAACATCAGGTAATGCCGATTCAAAATACATCTAATATTATATATAAGTTATTTTACAGATCTAATTAAATGTTCTTGGAGGAAAAAAAAAAAAAAAAAAAAAAAAGATTATTTCAGAAAGTGTAAAAATAGAATTTTTTTTTGCACATTTCAACCAAAAAATGTGAGAAGATTCAAGACCTGCTGCTGTCAAAATTATATCAGCACAGGGAGAAAATCCACATTTGCAGTTTTCTTATGAATGGAAACTGAGAGACCAGTTTAGTATTATAACTACATTGTAAATAGAACCCTCTCGAACCTGATAATCAATAGTGAAGGAAAAAAAAAAAAAAAAAAAAAAATCAGTCTGAACTGTCAACCAATATTCTCTAGGCCTCTCACCCTTGGCTATCAAGCAATCATGATTTTGAAGCCAACAAATTACTGCTCAAAAAGATTTTTTTCTAAAACAAAGACCCCCCCCCACACATGATACAATAAACTGGGAAGGAAAAAAAAAAAACAAAAAACAAGCAGATGATGCCTGCTCAAATATAGCTTCATGGATCTAGCACTAATAGTTTGAGAAAATCCTGAATGAAGGAAAAAATTAAAAAAAATAAAGATTTTTTTTTTTTTTTTTTTTAGAAAGCAGGAACGCAAACCCCCAAGAAATCAACAATTACTTTTTTTCTTCAAATTCAACTGTAAGAAGTGTGCTATAAGGTATTCAAGTCACTCTTTTAAATGCCTCATTTTTTTTATGCATAATTCACAACTTATCACAATGCAAATACATATTTGGTACTTTTTAATATAAGAAAAAGTTTAAAAGGTTGTTTCTAACATTCATTGTACAATAAAAAAGCAAATGAAAATTTTTTAGGTGTGACTTTTTGCTTCAAACCCCGAGGTTCTCAGGTAACTGTTGGGACACTTTATTTCTGAGTCTGTAACTCATCTGGCATCTGAGATTTCATTATTAACCAGGAGGTTAGCGAATTATTCACATTTTTTTCTATTAACATCGTTATCATTTCAAAAGTGTTTATCAAACTTTTTACGGCACAAAGGAATAGCCACAATTCAACCTCATTAATTAAGGGATATCTCTACAACAATTACATTAACACAGAAAGAAAGAAAAATTCAGTTTTCCAATGATGAATGGAAAGTATAAGTCCAGTTTCTCATTTAAACATTTAAATTGAACAAACCTCTGAAACCTGGAAATGCTGACTAATGTCCAGAAGGTTTGAAGATTGAAAGCATATGAAAATTGAACTCAGAGTTTGAATTCGATTTGCCAATTATTTTTTTCATGCCTATAACCACACAGCTATAGAGTGACCATCTCTCAGAAACCCACAAATTGGTGCCCAAAAAGAAATGAAAAAGTATCCCTAGAGCTTATAAATCACAGAAGGTTGCATCAACAATGACAGTCAATCACTAAAATCAAAAACACTAATGGATAAAAACAAGTGAAGAAAATCTTCAATTTCACTTAAAGGAAAAAAGTTATGAATTCATATGAAATCAGGGCGCAAGGTGGAGAATTTCAAGCTAACACATTCAGGAAGATAACATCTGGAAAATTGAATAGTCTAACTACAATATGCTAACTATCCAAAGAAAAAAAAATCCTTGTTAAGAAGAAACCATTTTCTGCCAAGTTTGATCATTTCACAAAATGCTTTCAGAAAATATAACTTGAATATTGCTGTAAAGCTATTAGAAATTAGCACAATCATACAATGTTAATAGCAATCTCAGGGCATCACATATAATGATAATAAAGGGGATCAATAAAAAATTCACCCTCAAAAGCAAACTAGTTTCATCAACTACAATGGTGGAAATATTTATAGCAGAAAAGTAAATACATATTGGACTGTTATGTTCAACTTAAACAAAGATTTACAGGGGGGGGGGTAAATCTATGATGGAGATTCTGAATCAGTGATGCTCCTAATTTAGTATTTACAATATGCCTACAAAATTCAAAACCAGTTCACTCAAAGGAATGAGTCAATTGTTAAATTTTTGAAAAGCTGGATACTTCATAATCTAACCATATTTATCTCTTGAACTATTGAGGGGGGGGGGGGGGTTGTAAAGCTATTTTGCAGACTTAGATATATAGTAAATGAATATACAAGATGGATGAGATTTTAGATTTTACAGTAGGGGCACCTTTTATGTTTTTTTTTCTCCCCATAGTGCAGCAAATTGGCCACCGAAAGAAAATTTTTTCTTTCAAATAGAGATGAAACAGAAAATACATTCCCCCTACACAACAATACACAATATTATTCATATATATATATATATATATATATATATACACACACACACACACACACACACATACCGAGTGAAGCAAATTATTCAACACCCTTAATAGATACAGTTTTAGAAATTAGCTAGATTTCTAATTATCAGATCAACTGAAAATTTTGTATACAAGCTTTCAACACAACACAATAAAAATTGAAAAATTCCAACAAATGAAAATGTTTATTAAATAATATTGGTTATTGAATGGCAAAGTATTCATCTCTTGAGAAAGTAAGTCATCATTAAGATCTTGTAACGTAACCTTTGTTTGCCATAACAGCCACTGGAAGTTTCCTGTCGCAAGTAATCAGACTAGCATAGATGCCAGGAGATATTGGATCACTCTTCTTCACACTTCAAGTCTACAATTCCCACCACAAATTTTCAATAATATTCAGATCCACAGGTTGACTGGGCCACTCAAATGTTCCCTATTCATTTAATTTTCAGTCTCCTGAACGGTGTACTCGAGGATCCTCATGTTTGAAAACCCAACCCTGTTTCATTATTAGCTGCCTGGATGAGTGAAGATGTTCTTCCAAAATCTCTAAGTATTCAGCTCCATCCAAATAACTCGACTGGCTCACCTGACTGTAGTAGATTGCTGAAATATCTTGTCTTTAACTAAATGTCACCCAGCAAATTTCAGCAGAGCCATGACATGGTTTACTGTTAACCAAGGAACCTTACTGGATCTGTGGAAACTCAATTCATATCGTTGGCATTTGTGGCTGTCAGGTAAGTGACAACCTTTCTTTCTGAGTAATGTGAAACTATTTTCCAACCTTTTTAGTAATCCTCAAGCCAGCCCAAAAAGATTTTGCAAAGAATCAGTTCTCAGAGATTTTAATTGCTTCCACTTGCAAATTATTGAGTCAATCATGGCTACATGAATATCAAATTTTTTAGCAAATTCTTTATAACCCTTCCCTGCCAAATAGTCTCGAACAATTTTTTCTCCAAGGTTAACTGAGAGTTCTTTTACTTATGATAGTGTGACTTTGTTCCTACATGGATATAGAGGGAAATGTGTCACATTGTTATTCAATGTGCCAGTAGATTGCCTGGGTCATTACAGAAACTTTCTAGAATGTTCAGGAAGAGCTTCACATTGTAAAATGGCCAGTAGAATTTTCATAAATGTTAAATATGAATATTCATGTTAAAAAGGTTGAATTCTTTTGTTACCGCACAAGCTGAATAATCAAATATACTTTTAAAAGTCAAAATCTTTCGATTTTCATTGATATTTCAGAAACTAATCAGGTAATACATTATTGGTAAACCTAACAATTAAAAATGAGCAAATCTTTCAAGTATATTGAATACTTATTTACCTTACCGTGTATGTTCAAAGGTCATTTGTAACCACTTCAATAACAGACAATGTCTGGAAGCTAGGCTACTAAATTTCAATATGCTAAGACACCCATGCTTTATCACAAGACAAATATTTCAAAAAGCCTGGCTCTTAACAGGGAATTTAAAAAAATTGAAATGGTCCTTGTATTTACTTTCCAAACCCAAAAACGTGCAGGTGAAATTCCAATTATATTAATCTTTGTTCACAAAAAACCAATACAGTGATTCCAGATTTTTTTTCTTCCATCATGTTTTGTTGAAAAGCAAGTTTGCCCATAAAAATTTTTAGTAAATAACTGTAAAATGAAAATAGTTTCAAAGAAAGCAATGTTATATTTGTCTTTTTTCCTAGAAATAACACGTTTCATATAAATCAATATTCAATTTGTGTGTATTTTTGATTTTCAGTATACTCTAAGTTCATTTATGAATTGTGGTATCAGTCAGAGTTGGTTTCATCAGAATGTTAGGGTTCATTACAAATGAATATGGACAGTCAGTAGTGGTGCTGGAGATGAATTTTGATCTTTTAGTTTACACACACAAAAAAAAAAAGGACAAAAACAGGTTGAGACTTGGATGGCAACCATATTGGCAATATTGTTTTCATTAAAGTGTATATGATATTGAAAAAAATTTTATGTTTGATGACAGGTAAAATAATAGTTGAAGTTTTGTGATTTAGATTTTAATTATCTTTAATGTCCGGTGGCTGAGAACTAATATATATATATAAGTCAAAATAAATATTTAGTGGTACAAATGTAACTTGACAATTTTTTTAAAAGCATATTCATATTTTGTTCCATAAGCAAAATGATATACAAAACTTGTTCATCTCCAGCAATGTCTTATTTTAGCTGTGAGAATTAAGGTTTCAAATAGTATATTTTTGTACCTTGGTGCATCTAAAAATTTCTTTAACAAATCAGCTTAGTGCATTTGCATAACATCTTTATCAAAGATTCATTGCTGTGCAGCGATGAGTAGAGGAGGACACTGAATTTTGATTGCATACCGATATGTAAGATGTATATTCACCATATTTTTGTGTGTATAAGAGAGCTAAACCCAAGGAATTCAGACTGATATTGTGGTTTAGTTTCATCTAAAAGTTGCCTTATGCACCAAAATATACAGTAATATAAGAAAAATGAAATATCACACTGCAGCTAATGTGCTAGTCTTAAGAGTAGGGTGCTGGATACCAAGGCTTTATATGAATGGGTGAGGAGCCTGGAAGAGTTGCAGTGAGTAGTAGTTCTCCAGGTACCCTTGTAAGTCATTCATCTTATAGTCCAAAATAAATGGCAAGTCATTAAAAATTAACAATGAAATTTTGCAATACATATTTTTTTAGTGCATTTCTCATAAAATCCAAAATCATAAGATTACAAGTAGATTTTATTACAAAAGATTGTTCTAGTTAGTATAAAAGATAATGTTTTCCTATAAATACAGGATTCAAAATTCAATTATAAACTCATCCTTTTCAAACTATAATCATATGCATATGTAGTACAACTTTCACCGATTAAAATTGTTACCAAGCAATGAAATAGTAAGACAGTGAGGGTATACAAGTTTGATACAACATTTGCAAAGCAGCGTAAAATGGGGGATGACAACACCAGCTCTAAAGTGAATCCTCATAGTATGTCCAGTAGCACTGACAATCATTCAAGTGTCCAGAAAGACTGAGATGAAGGGGGGGGGGATCCCTTGCAAAATATATGGCCCAAGAGCTGGTGCAACACGTGTGAGTTTTTCAAAATAGTAAAGCCTTCCAACACTTCTAAGTTCATTTACAAACTATCCTTCAGAAAACTATAATTTTGGTTCATTAAACATTTCAATAATAATATTCATTTCATCTAAAAGTAGAAATACATTCTAATTACAATATTAACTACAATCCTATTGCAGGAGCACATTAGAATCAAACCGTTCAAAATTTCTCTTCCATTGTTCAAATCGCAAAAATGAGAAATAATCAATGTATTTAATTTTCATTTTCAGTATTTTGTGAGATATATTGTCTATTTGAATAAAAAGTGATTTTTGAGAAGTTTCCAATTATGAAAGAAGAGTGAGATTGACCATTTATAAATTTTGAGTCTGGATGCATGATTCTTGAAACTACGAAGGAGTGATGTACTTATTACTATGCACCTTTGCAGCCTTTAGTTTCAGCCAGATTTTAACAACAGTAGGCTCATAGCAGTTGGGCCCATGTCAGAATGTACCTTCCAATAGGGGCCCCTATTCCTATGATAGTGACCATCTAGCTTGAACTAAATGCTGCAGAAGGCATATTCCGATACGGACACCCTGCAATGATAGTTGGGTCCCAGCATTTCGTAAAAATCGAAATAACAAAAAAGATCAGTTTTTTTCAAATTCAATTTTTGGTTAATTCTCAAACGTTTTTCTTCAGTCCGTTACCTTTTTTCCACCTTAAATAGTAAAGTGAAAAGAATGAATCTGATAAATGTGTTTTGCAACAAGAAACTTCTGACACCAATTTTTGGAAGTTTCCTTATTCACTTTGATAAGCGATTACTTTATGCTCATGACCTATTTTCTCTTCTACTAATTCACTCATTTCTGTATCACAGTAAAAAGTTCCAACAGAGAATCTTCTCATGATCAAACTACTGTTAATTGGATGATTCATTTTACTTGATGCAATCAGGTTTCCATTGGGATTTACACAAATCCCTGGATGAATAAGTTTTGTTTAACTTCAAAAAAGTGCTGAGGTATGGATGATTATTTACTTAAGAATTTTTTCTTAAAAAAAAACAAAAAAAAAAAAACAACAAAAACTGTGATATCAAGTGAATAATTGTCCTAAGCAACTTTTTAGTTTTATTTTATTCAGTGAAAAAAAAAAAAAATTTTTTCAAGAGATTTTCCATCCAATATTTCGATTGGATTGATCTTCCTGGGGTTGACTGAAATTATGTTGTTGATAATATAACAATACTGAACAGTCAAATATACTGATATGAACCAAAAAGAAAAAAAAAAATTTCCATAAGGCAATCAGATACCACATATAGAACCCCGCAAGCACTGAAGTTATTTTGCCTTTCATATAATTATCATTGTAGTTATACTCGTATTCACCTTTGTATGACGATTATTTTTGGCAGATTTTTAATAAGAGTTCAAAGTTTTTAAAACGTTCAATTACTTGTCATGTATGGCATACGGTAGGATTTATTGTCAATTAAAGTAAAACATTATAATTGATGAAAAAATTGCCCAATTAATTTTAAGTAAAAAGCAAGAAAAGACTTAAGCTAATTTAAAGAATAATTGAATATTGTTTTCAAAATAGATAATCAACATCCCATTGAAAATTCTTGTCCATGCTTCTCTATCATAAAGAACTCCAGTGAGCCTGGGGTAAAGCAAGGGTAAGTTTATGTATGAACCTAATTCAAGCTTACTGGACTCGTCAATGTCAGTTATTCTCATAGTGACATAATTTCTACTTAAAAAAAAAGAAGGTAATTCAGTCTGAAAATCTCCTGCAGCCTGTGGCTCATTTTCTGCAATCAACGTGACTGCTGTTGTTTTTGAATTGTGCAAACCTATTGTAGATCAAAAGGGGTTTCTGATTGCACTGACACATGCAAAAAAAAAAGTGAGTGTGAATATTTTGTCACTTGGCTGGATCAGTGATTGTGGCAACACTGATTCAACATGCTTGCTCTCTCCCTCATAAATATTATATATATATATATATATATATACTTACATGTTTACTTAGACGGAATCGGGGTTTGTTTTTTTTCACACAAAATATTTAAAGATTATTGAAAAAGATATTAGTCATAAAATAACATTGATGAATAATATAAGCTCCAATTCATTTCACTAATTTTTACATTGTTATAGCTTAAAAAAAGAAGCAGTACAAAGCCAGTACTAGAGGAAGTGGGTGGGGAGAGAAAAAGAAGCACACATCAACAGAAAAACAAATTTATGAATAACAGGTCACATACCTTTGGTGAGAGAATATTAACAGGAACCGCTTCCTTGATGAGACTGCTGCTGTCCTTTTTAGGCATCACACGATCCTGTAATGATTCAAACCTAAAGGAACGTTCACCAACAGTAAATACATCCTTATGCTCAAGATGGTGAACATCAATCTCCTCATTATTCAACTTTGTAATGCTTTCAGTGGACAAGTTCTTTAAAATCACCTAAAGAGAAGGAAGAAGAAAAAAAAAAGTGAATGAATGTGTTCATGTGGTTCCCTCTTTCTAGGCAAAAAGGATTTTTCAATCTTATTTTTACATTTATAATTTTCCAGTATCCAAATTAAAACTTATTTTCTATTAGGTTGGCCAAAAAGTTCATCAATAGATAATATCAAAAAATATCGCTTTTGATTGTATCAACAACTGTTATATCAGAGTGCATAAGAAAAAAATTGTCAAAAAAGGTATTCTATTTATTGGTTCTAATACCAAAGAAAATAAACACAGTGGTGTATTATGCTCTTTATTGATTTCAAGAAAGGTAAAAATATGACTCAAATCTAAAGAAAGATTCATAAAATTTATGGACAAGATAA
The DNA here is from genome assembly GCA_963457665.1 of Thysanoteuthis rhombus. Classification (NCBI taxonomy): domain Eukaryota; kingdom Metazoa; phylum Mollusca; class Cephalopoda; order Oegopsida; family Thysanoteuthidae; genus Thysanoteuthis; species Thysanoteuthis major. The sequence continues at coordinate 15,283,446 of OY735203.1, forward strand.
TGTGGATGATTGAACTTGTCAAAAGTGATCTGCAAAGTGTTGCACAGGCGATTTCTTACAGAATGATGCTCTACAGTATAGTAAACCAGTTGAAGTTCTAGATCAAACCGATACATTCCTAGTGAATAATTAACGTTAGAAAACATTGGAGCCAGCACACTCAAAATATCCAAGTCAGGCATTGAAAATCACTTACAAAAGGTTGGGCATGATGTGACTTTAACATAAGTGAAAAATAAAAAAATAACTGGACCACCGTATCTATATCTTTTTGAAACATTGTGTCAGACAAGGAAAAGTGGACACTTCACACAATGGGGGATACAATTGTGGGGTAAGCAAAACAAACCCCCCACTATGTGTACTAAAAGCCGGTCTACATCCAAAGGTATTGATGCATAAATGGTAGGTTTGAAAGGCAGTCCCCACCTATAAGCTCCATCAATCAGATGATTTGAATAAGTAATGTTCCAAATTAAACTGAAGGATAATGCTTTTGGATTACAATTTCTCAATGAAAAAGAAAAAAATCTAATCAGAAGACTACAAAAGGCACAAAGCAGTTCTTTACTGAGAAAGAAAAAAAAAAAAACAAAAAACATCTAGGTGGATGGAATGAAATTATGAAGTTGCCTGAATTATGGCAGAAGATAAAAAACAGTATTTTTTCAATAAAGAGAATTTTTTTTTTTTTTTAAATTTCCTGTTAAAACTTTTTGACCAACCCGACATTTTCAAACACATTATGATCTATCAGGACAGTGATAATGCAATTTTCAAAAGCTTTAGGAACAGCAAAAACAAGGACAGTGATGGCAAACCAATCACGACACATGATGGAATTAGAAGGGAAAACTCTTTAGATTTCATTATATCATCCTAGTTTTCTGAGTATAATTGAAAATTTCAAGTTATATTTGAACATTAGTAAGTAAATATATTAGAAAAATAGATTCCTAAATTTAGGTGACACTTTGACTCGATGACATTGATTATAAAAAAAAAAAAAAAAAAAACAATGAAAAAACTTGAAATTTCGACATCGTGCTAAAATTGTTCCCCATCCCTGGGTTAAACTTTTGATTAAATTGAACATTCATTAGAAAAAAAAAACAAAAAAAAAAACAACATCTGTGCTTCATCCATAAAGACCTTTGTTACCTCTATAAATTTGTCAGTTACGAGAAGAACCAATTTTTAAAGGTCTTCTAAAAGTTGAATTGAAAACATGAAGTACTCTTTTTTTTTTTCTTTTTCTATCGTTCATCTAATTTCAATATTTTTTAGGCAATTGGATTTTCAATCCAATTGCTAGTTCTTTAATTTTTTCTTCAGGGTGATTAACTTTTTCGAAAATGTGAAGGAAGGAAAAAAAAAATCAGCTCACAAAATATTTTTGTTTTTCTGGTGGTGCATTTTATTCTTGATTTGACATTTTTGGATTGAAAGCACACAACATTACTTTGGTTTACCTTTATAAAACGGCTGACCAATGAGTGACTTCATGCAGTGTCAAGCCAAAATGAGTGCGTTTACAAAGCAGTGATTCTTACGGTGCAAAAGAATGTATCATACTTTTTATCACAACCTAGACCGATTGTGCTGTTCACTCATTGCAGTAAAAACTAAGATGAAGGTGAAAACTAGTCAAACTTATAATTTGGTTCTACAAGGAAGTCATTCTAACAAAATAAGTTGTAACATATTCTATCGACAACTCTGCTATTTTAGCATTATTAAGGGATTGAGGAACATCAATCTTAAATTAAAGGAAATCTTCCTTCACACATAAATATGAATATTTTTTTAAAAAAATCAATGATTGCATTGAGAATAAATTTGTAGATTTTAAACCTGAACACTTTGAAAAAGGAAACAAGTGTATTGCCTGTTATTTCTTTTACTCTTATTTGTATCCTGTTTTATTTGCAAACTTAGTTAAATTACACTGATCACACAGAATTTTCATCTCTCAGCTTAAACCCATGAAAATTGATCTTCTGAAGTCACCCTAGCTTTTCTCTTATTTCAGGGTGACTTCGGGCAATCACAAATCCAGCTATTTCCCATCATACAATTCTGCTGAGAGATCATTATTTTCATAAGATGGTCAGCCAAAGTGAAGGCAGGAAATTTTTCAAGATTTTTCATTGATCATCTTGCTGAGATGAAGAATTATTTCAATTCTTAAGATTCTGACATTCACTAATTGATAGATAACTTTTTTTCATAGGATCTAAGGATTGAAAACAATTGCATTAGTGTCTGTAATTCACTATTTACAGCTATGATCTTAAAAACAACCAGATTTACAAATGCTAAGTAGAGAATCAATGTTTCAACTAAATTTGTCCCAAGTCATCCCAGGCCTTGGTGACTTTCAACAACTCAAGTTTTGGATTGTCGTGATCACAGAAATTGTGTTCATGAGTTCTCGTTGGACAAGATCTCTATGAATTGCCCCTCGTGAGAAACAATTTTTCAAAACATTTTGTACCTAGTCAGTTTTATTTTTCACTAAAACTTTGTTCAAAATCACAGCATATCAGATGAAACCTTACCATTTTGAATAAGTTAAAAGCAAATGGTTCATATCATAACACATACACTTGCAACTGGAATGACATCTGTTGATATCTTTTTTCAACTTTTTAAAAAAGTGGACTTAATGCAAGAAATTTTCCAAAATTACCACTTGATTTTTTCAAACTTGAAATATATAAAAATAGATCAAATGCTGATTTGATTGAATATCACCTGTTATTGTACTTGAGGTGTCAAACAGGTATTCTATAGTACTTAAAGAAATTATTTTCAAAATGTGTGCAAACAATATGGATAATATTTAAGTATACCGATGCAAATTTTCTAACCCATAGAGCTTACATAAAAAATGTGCAAAATATAGTAAATAAAAAGGTATAAAAGTTTTGATGACAAAAAACTATCAACAGTTCTAAGTTGTTAATACATACCTGTCCATTTTTTTCAACTGTCAATCGGCAATGTTCAAGAGCTACAGTTGGAATCTGTATCCTTATGTTACAGCTAGTGCTCCTATATAAAAATGTCAAAAGGAAATAAGATAGTTAATGTGGAATCTGTTTTGTGGGTGAAAGAGTTACATGTTTACCACTAGCACCAGTGATTGGTGTTGGAACACAGATAAAATGTCAAGATTTCAAAAGCTGATTTTCTGTGCAGGCCCTTCCTCACCATAGAAAACTTGACCTTCCTACGCAAGAAATATCAATAGAAGTGTAATTAAGCCGAGTATGAATTTTAAAAAGGTTCTTTGAAAAGCACTACTAGAAAAGACTGATCACCATTTGAATTCAGTTGATGTCACATAGATATGCACTCCAAGTCAGAAAATCAGTATAATCATTGTTTGCATATTGATGATTGTTTAAAGTAAGCAAAACAAAACAAATCATTTGAATACAGACAAAGAAAAAATCTATTTGTTCAAGTTCAAAGAAATAATTTGATTTAAATACAATTCATTGAGCAATGAAAAAAAACTTTATTTCAATTTGTTGTATAGAATTGGAGAATGTACAACAAAATGTTATCAAACTCATGGCCATGCATGCATCCATATTGCTAACTATGTAACATCAACTGAATTTAGATTGGGACAAGTCTTTTCAAGTAGCACCAATTTCTTCAAAAAATAGAAGTATATTCATAATGCCAACTTGTATTGCACAAATGGCTACTAGATTGATACAAGTGAAAAAAAATAACATTTTCCCATTGTTTTAATGAGTAATCTTCATTCCATTTAAAAAAAAAAAAAAATGTATTCTGTTATCAAGAACATTTATTTCACCTTAAATCAGTTCAATTCACAAATTCAATAATTTAGCTCAAGTCTGGAAGGAAAATATGGCTAGAAAGTTTGTTGTATCAAGCCAGTACACTAAGTGTGGAGAGTTAGCTTTGAAAATCAGTACATGAAATCCTGGTCTTTTACTTCAATTTTTATTGAAGTGTATCCCTAAATCATTGTCAAGATATCTAGAGAGCATAAGTTATAACAGGAAGAAACATTTCAAATAGACAAAGAAAATCTCAATTGTTTTTACACCCTCTCCCTAAGTGGAATCTTTCTAAATTGATCTTCAAAAAAGTAGAGTCAGGTTATTAACTCATCATCAGTCTTGTAACATACATCGTTGGATATAGATCTTCCCCAGGATTGGCCACAATTTTCTATCATGGGCATCGCACACTAATGTGCCACAAAATGTAATTACACATTTTTATAGTATTTATTTTTCTAACCAAGAGTAAAAGTAAAAACCAGATAGATATATTCTTATACCTAGAAAGTAATACATTAATTTTGAGAATTCAAGACAGCAATGGTTAAGAGTCTTGTAAGTTATTGATAGTGTTTCCCCATGAAGTGCTCCATAAGTACTGCAACATACCAAAAATTGAATTATAATACACATTAACTTGTCAAGTGTTAAATTTTGCTGCCATTTTGAATACCTAACAAGGTCACATGACCATTATGTTTGCCATAAATTAAATTCATGTTTATAACCTTCAAAATGATATAGGACTTCCCAGTTCATTTTTTAAAAAAATGAGAAAATTTAAATTCATTATGTCCCATGTTTCGTAAACCATTAAAAAGAAAAAAATTCAGGCCTGATCAAGTCAAGACAAGAACCTTAAGTTCAGGATAGATAAACCTTCAAAATCTGGAAAACTGATCAAAAAGATAAAAGTACAGGTATGCTATCACCTGATGTCTGACTGCTCACTTTTAGTTTTGTTCTTCATTGTGTGAAGAACACAAAATGACGAATGAAAATGATATTACATGAAGCCAGAAGCATGTCTGTCTGATACTTTCTGATAGCAATGACAATATTATTGGCTGGGATTCAAGACCCTGTTGTTGACAGACAACTAAAACTGGTCTGAGGGTATCATAACACTCACAGAGATATGAACACGTGTGTGTGTGTGTGTGTGTGTATATATATATATATATATACACACACACACATTCAGAAACCAGGGTACTGCAGCATATACCAGGCGTAGAAAGATTGAAAAAGTAACTCCGGATATCCTGAAAATGTCCCCCTCTCAATAAACAACTAAGCAAAAAAATATATGGAACCATTTTCATTCGTCAATCCCCCCCCCCCCAGTCTTGTTTTTCTTCTGGTTTTCATACCTTATCCAATAGGTTTTGTTTCCAGAATGACATTTGACTGAATAACCCCTAGGATTCTGTGATAGACTGGAACACATGGATTCTTACTTGTTATTAATCCAAAACAATCAGGTATTATGTGAATATTGCATCATATTCAAAGCATCTTTCTAAAAGTTACCTTATTTCTATGCCAAGAAAATGTAGCCGATGGGAGGCTAATATGGTGATGTGTTACTTTTTTATTATGATTTTGTGTTCATTGCTATTTTCTGGTGTACGGTTACTCCAATGAAAACGCCACTGAAAGTTTCCTACCAGTTTTTACTCCTTGATTTTGGGAGACTTTATGGTATAAAAATGATAGCACATGGAACTGCATGACGTATATGATAATGAAACATGTTAAAGATTTGGGGACTAACAGCTGATGAACGTAAATGAAAGGGTTTTGTCAATGTTGGCAAGCCTGCACTACGCTTACCAATGCTTACCTATTGCAGTACGCAAATTAACTGTACGATATTTCTTTTTCCACATTCAAAGTATATCAGTCATGGGTTTTCCTCACAACTGTGGCCTTGTATCAAATTAAACCTATATAATACACTAAATACTGCAGAAGACATGATATTTACTAACATTTGTTTGACAAGGCCACAATGGTGGAAAACACCATTTACGAATTTGGTGAAACAAAGGACTTGATAAAGTGACTGAAACGTTTCAGGATATCACGAAATCACTTGTTTCACAATAATCATACTATTAAGGAAATTGAAAGAAAAAGGTAGACATTGTTCACTCACCTTCCTAGGAGACAAGTCTTAGTCTCGAGAGGGAAAGTAACTCCATCTCTCCCATCTCTTTTGATCACAATAATATTTCCATAACGCATTTTTCCATATGCTGAAACTAAAAGTTCAAAGAGACAAAAGACGTTAATATAAACATTTCAGCTAAAATTTAGGATGCTTCCTTACGATAACAATACATATCTTGTCACATCAGCAATTTAAAGCATCAAAAATACGTTTAAAAACAAAAAGAAAAAATTGACAAACAAATCGGGTTCATCGGATTGGACTTAACATTTATTTATCAATAATAGATTATTTTACCAAGTCTTAACATTCCCCGTATTTACAATATTAAAAAAAGAAACCAAATACAAGAAAGAAAAGGAGCAAAAACAGTTGAAAGGAGTTTTCCTCTCAGTCTAGTCTGAGTCAGGTAAACCCAAATCTGAGTCACTAGTCAGTTATTGATTTTATCTCAGTGAGTGCGTGCCAAATTTGTCATCTTCAAAGAGGTTTTAGTGAGCTCTGCTTGCATGAAATTCAATGCATGCAGAAATATCTATAAAAGGCTGTTAGTGTTTTATCACAGTGGTTTTCAGAGTCCCGAGCGCGTCATATTTCTCCATTTGCGATTCCATGCCTACTCAAGTCCTCCCCCGTCTCGAATTAAAATTGTCATCTAGTTATTCATTCACCATTATATGTTCCTTCCCTGGGAGACAAATGTGTCTCGTTCGAGTATCACTTGATTCAGACGGAGTAAAAGATCTGTTGGGATGCAGAGAACAATAACTTTTGTCTTGAAATAAACATATCTAGCATGTTCATTTTGATCAATCATAAATTTAGTAGTGTCAAGTATTTCAGTGTACTACAAAGAAAATGTTCATGGAATACAACCAAATCCAGCCCCCACTTTTGTAAGTTTTCGTGAAAATTAGATAACTCCTTTTTAAGCAAAATTACGCTGTAATAATACACGATTAATAATTCAACAAGAATAACTTACAAAAAAATTAGGATCATACTCTGATCTGAGAAAACGAAGAGGTATCTCTTAAGAGTAATTGCTTCGAACAAAAATCATCTAAGTATCTATATAATCACAAATATGGCGCCAAAAACTAACATTTCAAGTTATTAGCTTCAAATCTGGGAAAGATAAACCGTATGAAATGGTTTTACACAGGCTTCATTACATGAAAAGAAAAATACAAAATCGTCAAATTGAATTGTATAAGTATGAAGACAAGTCTACAAATAATGAACTTCATTTGTTTAAGAAAGCTGGTAAAGTTTATTATTATAAGATTGTAGTAGTGAGCAAGTGTTCGTCTCGTTTAAAGGATACCGTGAAATGGCTACACACGATGGAAGGAGGGTTCAGTATCAATACCTAACAAATTTACAATAACAGGATTTTTTTCAACAATCAATGATAATTATGACAGGACATGTTTCGATCAAACGAGGTTCACGATACTTTTATGTATACAAAAACAAGTGATTATTCAATTTTCCATTATTGAAGATTAGAACAAGATCAAATCGGTCTCGTTAATTGGAAATTTGACTCGTCTCAATTTATTGAAGCAGGCGACCCATCTCGTAGATTGGAAAAGTGAAATGAAAGTTATTACACACTTAAGTTCACACACCACATCGTTAGTTCTGTAGATACTTTTCAGTAATTAATATTTTTCAGATACATAACAGCATTCTTTTTTTTTTTTGGTTCTGACTAGAGACGGTTTGGCGACAAATCAATGTATTTTCGAAGGAAAATGTATTTAATGATTTTCCTCCCGGAAATTTTACAAAAATCAAAATAAATAAAATCAAGTATCGAAGTGGAAGCGTGTTAGGTGGCTTCAAAGTGGGGGTTCAATTTCCAATGTACTCACTAACTACAATGCTAAACTGGCCCCTAAATAATAGTTATATAATATTTATGATTTATCAAGAAGAAAAAAAACAACGAAAAGAAAAAAAAACTGATATGATGAGAGGCTTGAGCAATATATCAATTTCGAAGTTAACTATAAACATCGAAATATTAAAATCATCCATCAAATCAAAAGTTTAGTAAATTAGTCAAATTGGAGAGATGGGGATGGGCGGAAAATGAAACACTACTACCCAAACAAATCACAGGCAATATTTCATGTATTAAGTTTTAATATCAAATGCCAAAAATATGATAAACAAAAGAAAACTTCGAATAAACCTCCTGGATCTAACTTCACAGGATATGGGGAGGGGGGAAATAAACCCCTCTATCCCCATTCATTCACTTCATAAATTTTAGTAGGAAAAAAAAAACCACTACCACTAAAAGTACTTAGTAGTCGGTGCGCGGAAAAACAAGTTACCAGTAAGGCGCTAATTTCAAACTGTGACCTAAAAACCAACGGCACGTGTGATTTTTTTTTTCAAAATCCTAAAAAGCCTATACAGATCGAAGATTATTGCACAGATAGGATCTATATTTGTTTAAGAACGAAAAATACGGAAGAAAATCAGAAATGAGGAAAGAGTTTGCAAAATAAGGCGATCCTCCAAAAGTTTGAGAGAGTTTGACCAAAAAAAAAAAAAAAAAAAAGCAACGACGTTTAGTAAACACTGACTCCATTGTAAACAGAATATCTCAACCGATGAAATAACTCTGAAGTGGTTTTTGAAAATAGATTAAGAAATAAAAGAAAAAAACCTCGATTTTCCTTCATGATATCTCTTCTGGCATGTGTGAGTAAAAAAATTTTCTTGTGTACGTAACGTAATGATTGGATTCACAGATGTGCATCATAACTATATAAATAACACTTTTTCATCAACTTGATCTAACGACAATATCAATTTTAAAAACATACAAAATACATAAATCTTTCTATAGCTTGAATTTTTGATTTGAATAATTATTTTTGTTGGCAAATGTGGTCACTTTTTGTGAAAGAGAGTTATAGATCAAACCAGTATTTGGTTGACTACACACTATTTTAAACTATATCTTCAACTTTTAGAAGAACTCAATGGTAATACTGACTGAGTAAATGACAAATTTGGAATTATAGATGAAAATTGAAAAATTAAATAAACTTTTCTAGGCTACTGGCAAAAAAAAAAGAAAAGATTTTCAAAAAGTATCACACTCGGAAAATAGTTCCACAACAGTCCTTTCCATTGTTTATAATTTTCCAACATACAAAAAAAAATACTTTATTGATACAAAATATTTTTTATAGTTCATAATTAATTTGATAAAAGATAAACTCATCTCCACTGAAAGATCACTGGCCGAAAGGAAAATACATGAATTTGAACAAAGAGTTAAAAGAAAAAAAGAGAGAATAAAAATAAATACAATTTCTATCATTTTTTTTTTCAGATTTATGTTCATTATCTAAAACAAATTTTCTTTGCATTTAAAAAAAAAAATCAAATCTAATGAAAAAAATTTTTTTTTTAAATTTAAGATAACCGCTGACTTACCTGAGAGCGTACGCGCGCGTTCAATATACTGCTAATAATATTTTGAAATTTCAACTTACGGCGGATTGTAGTAATGATTACGCTATGGAAAATAGGTCTTTACATCACGATAATCAATGGATAAAACTATAACTTTTTAATTACAAAATCAGGTGCATGATATCAAATATTGTTTCTTAATTTTAATAAAAAGTAATCTTTATCGTTCATTTATCGAAAAAAAACATTATATTTATTTAACGAGTAATGATACTTAGAAGTGCTGAGGCGTTATGTATGCAAATAGTGCTAGTAATTTCAAAAATTGTTTTCCGAGATTTTGATTGGTTCTAATTCAAATTCATGCTTTGTGTTCGTGTGTGCGTGTATTTGCGTGCGTAGAGAAAAGGAAATCTACATTTTCGGATTAAAAAAGGCCACACAAACAAACAAAATATCTAATGACTGAGTTGGGTGCATGTCTATTTTCAGATTTGATGAAAAATACGACTTTATGCATTTTAATTTTATTTTATTCGCATTTTTTTCATACTTTGAGAAGTCCCTTTTAGGACGAGCGAATGTTTTTTTCACTACTGTGTCATTGTGCCTTTTTTCAACCCCTCTTTGTTTTTGTTTTTTCAGATGAGTGATAATATTTATTGCAAGAGTGAATCCAGGATTTTGAGCAGGGGTGCGGTCTATTTTTGTTATCACTCCGTTTGACTATGCAGTGTTTCCCAATTCTTTTTGGACTACTGCATATATATTTCGTTAGCACCCCCCGCTCCAACGTTCTAAAATGATACTTAGTAACTAATTTTTTTTTTTTGATAAATTTCCAAGCATTTATTTCATAACTTATAATAATAGTAAAATGTATTTAAAAGTTCATGGGGTACTCCCTGTCCCCACTCACTGCTTCTTGTCTCGCCACGACCTCTAACGCCCTATTACCTTCCAGTGCAGTCTTCGTGCCCAGCTGAGGGGGCAGTAGTGTCCGCTTTGAGAATCACTGAAAGTCAAAGAAAGAGAGGAAAATCACTAGTAAACACAAAACAGTAAACAGTGACTTCAAGATATATCTAAGGTCAAATTAATTCATGATTACTTGGATATTAAGCTTTATCGAGATATCCTTTTTTTTAATTTTTATTTTAGCTTTGTATGAGTTCAATACTTTGGTTGTCCCTGTGATTTGTTTTTGTTTTTTAATTCATTTACTCTCATTATGACAGAAGTGATTGGAAACGAGGGCAGTGCCCATTCAAAATATATTTTATATCTAAATTTAGAATTATAATTTTCGATTAAAGACGTCATTTTTAGAAAAAAAATTTCATTAGATTTGACAGGAACCGCTCATCAAAAATTCCCTCTGAACTCGACACTGCACTGACCATTTCCTAAGGTTGGTCTGACCCGGGACGGTAACTCAGGGTGTGACCGCCCCGCTTCCTTCCAGAACTTGCCCTCTTCCCAAGCAGAATATCTTGAATTTTGGTGATCTTTTTGCAGTACAGATATACGTACCTAAAAGATACACAATTTCCTTACTGCATAAGTTCTGCGGAGAATTTTTTCATGCATGACCCAATCTAGTGAAATTAATTTCCAGGATTTTTTTTTTTATTTTTCAATACATTACGTTATAAGAACAGATTTTTTCACCCCTGAATTTCAAAGCTATTATTTCTAGAGCCCTGTTTTTTTTTTGTTTGTTTTTTTTTTTTTAGTTTGTTTTTTTTGCCTTTAATTGCACTTGGTAAATTGTCTCTCTAACACTAAATATGTTGGGAAGCAAAAAGGTTTTTAGTTACTACTACAGAGTATTGCAAGTCGAGTTTTCTGCGTACCTCAAAAGATACATAAAGACAGCACCTTTCAAGTACCTGCATTGAATTACTATTAATTATTCGGTTCAGTACAGATTTTCTGATTAAAGTGGTAAGGATAAGTCATTTACCTCTTAAAAAAAAACCTAACTTGCAAACTTGAATCCATGTTCACAAATTTTAGGAGCGGTCAAATTCAAAATAGCATACATAAATTTTCACGGGAAAAGAATTCGCACATCATTTTTGTGCAAACTAGTTACTGAAGATTAAAAGGAACATTAGTTACTACCTTTTTTTTAAATAATCACAATGTGTAGAAGACATTATGAACTATTGATCAGAAAGCAAATTTTAATGGCTAGTTATTTCAAACGCTGAAATTAGAATGGACATTAGAGCCAAAAGCGAAAATTGGAAAGTACTTATTTATATATCAAACAAATGCGGACTGATTTGAAACACCGTAGGATTTTTTTATTAGATGCATGAAGTCAGTGTTTCAGGAATTATCATTATAATTGCTTTCAAAAAAATATATCGACATTTTTTTTGTATGGCCAGGTGTGTAAAATTTTCAAGATGGCGTCTAATTGTCCGCCAAATACTTGTAATGTCCGTTACTCGTTTATCGTTCTCTCTAGACAAGTTTTTTCAACGGCTTCTTTGTAGTATCAAGTGTGCTTGATAACACATCGAAATTGTCCCACAGTTTGGCCATTGAGAGGTATAATTCTTAAAATGGCTTCCAAATTGACTGTCAAATTAGTTGGCTTTAAAAAAAATCCTCCGCCCCGAAAAATCATGTTTCTTAACGTTTTTCTTTTTCAGATATATATATTTGCAGGTGCGCTCAATGACATACTAAAAGTCTACCACAGTTTAACCACTAGAAAGGTATGATTTTATAGATGGAGTACAAACGTCCTATTATAGACATAATTAATGAGTTATAGAGCAGTACACACAATATTGACAAATTCCTAGATCCATCCCAAAATTTGATAATTTCTCTCTTGTCCCGCGGCCTACCTTTCCACAGAATTTCTTTGAGAACTTTCGCAGATATTGTGTTGACAAACATGATTGAATACATCAATGTATGGAGAAAAAATATGCACAAATATCTTTCAATACAAAATTTAATCACTTCTTCTGTGCAACATGCCATATCTTTCTGCAAAATGTCATTGATATTCCTCGAGAACTTTTTGAGATATCGAATGGAAAGATGGAACAAAATACTGAAATCTCTCTCAACCAGAAACAAATTCCTGGATCCACCCCCAAACTTAGATACTTTTTTCTTACTCTATGCCCTACCCTTCCATGATATTTCACTGGAATTCATTGTGAAATTTCCAAGATATATCGTACAAAGATTGGAGCAAATATGAAAATGTATGAACTATTGAAACAGAAAAATATTTCTCAATCGAAAACGAATTCCTGGATCTGCCTCAGAATTTAGTTACTTCTTTCTTACCCCATACCATACCGTAACTTTTTTTTTTTAGATATCCAATAGACAGATGAGGGCGAACACGTTTTGTTTGTTTCTTTATACATTTCTATATTCAATCAACCCTGTCCACGCAATATCTTCGAAAGTGCTGGATGGATTTAAATGAAATTTTGTGGAACGGTTGACCGCAGGGCAAAAGAGAGGTGGTCAGATTTTGGGATGAATCTAGGAATTTGTCAATATAGTATATACTGCTGTATGAAAACATCTATAACCATTAAGTATGCCTGTGATAAGGCCTTTGTACTCAATCTTGAAAATGTTACATACAGGTTCATAGAAAAAATCGGTGACATATTTTTTGGAGGGAGAGAGTACGTATATTGTGGATTCATGAAAACCTTACTTCATGTTTCTAATCAAAAGTTTCCATGGGACCTTAGTAAAGCAACATTCCAGCCTGTGTTAGTGTATATATATACATGTATGTATAAGTGACCCAATAGAATTGAAGGGTTAATTAGAAAAATGATTTCATGAAAATGAAGGTCAATTTTAAAAATCTGAAAGTAAAAATAAGATAACCTTGTGAGAAAGGTTACCTATGGGATTTTCGAGAGAACCCAGGTGTATGATTAATCGCCTTTGTTTGAGAGGTTTAAAAATTCCTGAGTTTGGAAAATACCTTTGCACTAAAGTGTCGGACGAGCGAGGCCTGGACAAAACACAGATGTATGATTAATCGCCTTTGTTAGAGTAGTTTAAAAATTCCTGAGTTAGGAAAATATCCCTAGTTTTCGGGCCGGTAAATCAATTGCCGGAGGATCTATCACTGCCTATCAACTACTCCTCTTTCCAAAGGAAAATTATCGATTCCCAAATTTGGAGGGCTCAGAATGAGGAAGCATGATTTCAATATTTGCCAGCTGAGAAGGGAAGAGATCAATCATAAACCCTTCAGCCGTCAGCCCCAACCACAAGAGGAACTGTTTACTATGTAAGCAGCTATATCCAAATAGCAGAGGAAGAGTGGATGTAGAGAAGCCGTCGGTGACATCATAGAATTCCACGTTTTTTGTCACCACGATATCCTGACCCCCAAAAGATTTTAACTTTGATGAAGCTATACCAATAGATATACCAAGAGACATCAAGTAGATTCCCCGAGCGACTTATAATATCGACTCAGGAATTTTGTTGAAGCTATACCGATAGACATACAAAGATATATCAAGTAGATAATCCGAAGGACAGTTATTCCTTAGTGTCCTCACCCGCATCAGCGTATTTTTTTTTACCTGTCATCCTATTATAATACTGACATGAATCTTGTTACGGGTACCATCTTGGAGTGCTTGTTCATATATATATATATATATATATATATATATATATATATATATATATATATTTGAATGTTGAACCACAACGGAGAAAATATTAGTTTCTAAGTGTCACTGAGCATCTTTTAACCATACTTATCACTTGAAAGTAACCATTTTCTTGAAGGAAAGTCATGCTTTTTTTTTAGCAATTATTCTGGATTGAATTTATTTCAGAAGAGTTCAGATCAGATCCTTTTCTGAAAATTTGGAAAACGTTGAAGGTTTGCCAAAGTTCTGAACAAACAGAGATAAAAGTTTTTTGTGCACATTTGAAAGGTTAACTTAATGGCCAATAATTTTAGTACTTCCCCGAAGTAGAAATTAGATACTCTGAAATGTTGTGGAAGGATGGGCAGTAGGCTAAAGAACAAAGCGATTAAATTATGGAGTATATCAATTATCAAATATTTCACCTATGTTATGTAAACAAAGGTTTGAGATATTTGATCGTAAATATTCCGAAATGACTTGCTCTTAAACATATGGTTCTCCTTCAGACTTTACTCAGCATGGAATTTTACTTTCCAACGATATACAATGTGACCATATTCTAGAAAATCGATTTCATCTGGATAAAATGCCATCAATCTTTAAATCAAGATGGCAGACAACTGACCATAAACCTGCCACCTACTTTTTTCATGATCCTTATACCATGTATCAACTGAGTCAAACTTAGGTGATTCATAGATGCCTACGAACCTAGCCCAACCCTCAAAGTAATATGGATGCTTGTCTTTAGAAAAGACAGTCTTCTACGTAGATCAGGTGGCAGAAAAAAAGTGTTGCATTACTTATATATATATATATATATATATATATATATATATATATATATATATATATATATATATATATATATATATTGTGGAGTTGATATGTATAGATTACACACAACAAAATACAAATTTATAATTCTGAAACATATTCAAATAAATCTTTGGTTTAAAAGGATAAATATCAGTAAATATATATTCTTTATTCAAAATTGCAACAAGAATAATAGGTTATCAAAAGATTTTCATATTGTGTATCGTTAATGATCATAAGAGGAAAGTATATGTTGAGATTATGCTTTCAAAAGGTTTAAATAAGTCTTTTAGGATTGTGTAGGACTGCCTGTATTGTTTAAGACGAAAATACACGTGTCTTGTAGTGTGTGCGTGCAAGCGTCTGAATCATCAGAAAAGATTAAGCGAGGGAAACAGTTGCTCACTGATCATTGATGTTTTTGTAAGTAAACATACATGCAAATGTACGTCTACTTACTTGCTTGCCGGGTGCCGGTGAATACATATGTATATATGACATTTCATTTCCTGTGCTTTCTTATTGCTTGTCTATCGGCACTTATACTGATATTTTCCAGAAATAAATACATATTCACGTACAATACATAGACGTTTATAATCTGGACACCTCCTATTTATGTGGTGTCATGTAAAAAGATGCTCCTTGTTTCAGTTAGGACCTAAATTGACATGTAGTTATCTTGGAGGTCAGTTTACTCACGATACCCCCATAGACTAGTTTTCAGCAGCTGATTTTTTTATTACGTTGAGATAATGCGACAAAACTAGAGTATTCAAGAGGCCCAGATGCTCTAATTATTCATGGGATAACATGATATATATATATATATATATATATATATATATATATATATATATATATATATATATATATATATATATATATAAATATATAAAGTACATTAATACATAACTTTGCGTTGAAAGAAGTACTTAATACATAAATGTCGCGTTGAAAGCAGCAAATAGACCGAGAATAAACGAGATGAGAATTTAGTTTGAAAGCAGTTATTTGGGCCTTTGCATTACCGGCGGCTGTTTAGCTGAATGGTAAGAGCATCGCTAAATTGAAGTGGCTACCCTATCGGTGACAGGTTCGATTCCTTTGTTTATTCTATTTACGTTGTCTAGAGTAAATAATATTTTAACCGTGTAATGACGGGAGATCATCTCAAACAAGTTTCCATATAAAATAACTCAATTTATAATTATATATATATGTATATATTCTCTGAACAATTCAGAAAAAATTAATAGGTTGAAACTCATTAACCCAGCATTCTAGCCGATATTTAAGAAACAATGATTTTTTTTGTGGATATATAAAATCCAAACACAAGATACTAAACAATTGGCGACAAATCTTCTGTCAAATCCAGAACTCCATCCGTCGAAGAAAATACACTAGGAGTAAGGTGAGATTCTGTCCATCCCTGATTAACGCATTCTATCTCCGAAACAAGTGTTTATTAAAATATACAGGCCGCACATGCATGACACATAATTAGGAAAAACATTTCGATTCTGTGCCATTGGGCCACTCATTATACCCTTTTCAATAATTATAAGCATATACGACAAGCTTTGTTCAATGTAGCATCTGCGTCTCGCAGAATGTGGATTGCTAGTCGTTCTACTCGGCACTATGGGCACATTATTTCGATTGATGTGCACATACACATACCAACTAATACATACAGATAACGGTACCCTTTTTCCATCGAACTTCGAACTGTTACCTTGAAACACTCAACACTCAATGGACATTCTTCTATACAGGACGTGGGAATACATTCAGCTGTTTTTTAAATAATGAGAATATTTTCCCTCTTCCCCATGAGTGAGAACTTTATCCATTATTCTACAGCTAACTATATCGATGTAATATTGAACACTTTTTAGTAAACATCTCTTGTTGAGTTAAATTCACATCTCTATTTCCATTGTGCATGCAACTGTGCATATTTCTCGTCATCAAAATGTTGCATGCAACATTATTCCTTCTACGATCACAGGAAGAGACACTGAAAGGAAAAACTGAAGAATACATTCCCTCTCCTTACTCTGCACCTTAGGGAAGGACTGCTATTCAGTCATAGCTACTATTACTATTACAATACTGCTACGCCCTTTTCAAGTTATGTAAATTTACTCACCTTTAAATGTAAATGTGGCAGGGTTAAGTTTTAGGTAATACTAATGGAGTAAGAAAATAATTACCCTGACGAATTTAATCCATCTCGTTATGTATTTCCCAATTACCTTCTTTCTGGTTGCGAACTTTACATCGTTTGGGGATTACGGTGTAGGATACTTTGATTTAATCAGGTAATCACCTTCACACACACGTACGCATACATTATCTTTACATATATAAAATACATGTTTGTGTGCTTGTATGCACGCTTTTAATGATGGAGTGTCTGGAGGAGTGGGCTGAAACAGACCGGCTGTATTAGTCATTTATCGATCACATCAGGCTGATTTTTCTAGTTTATCCAATAAAAATCTATCTACGATAACTGATTATATCTAATAATATGATAAGTCATTTGTTCTGGGTTTTTAGTATATAGTTATTTTCTTTGATAAGTTATCCAGAAGTGGAAAAATCTAGCTGATTTTAATCATTCTTAAAGACAGTTTCAGCAAATAATATCAAACCATACTTGGCTACATTAGATTCTGAAAAAATCGTTTCAGTTGAATACTCGAAAAATTTGAATAACAATAATCATTAATAAGTAGTTGTTTCTTCTTTCTACCCATGACGCTTTCATTTCCTCCGTGAAATGTGTCAGTTTTCAGAGCTCACTCCCACGTTTAATATCAAAGTTATCATTCTGACATCAGTCAACTGTAAACAGTAATTATTGCAGGATGACAGTAGTTTTGGAATGTGAATATATCTTTTCAAATAACCTTATTTAGACATACATTAAAAAAATACGTACTTTTTCAAATACTGAATCTGACATTAATTTATTTTGGGATTGTGCAAGTTTTGATTAAAATTAATGTGTGCAAAAGTTTCCAGGGAGACTAATTTTCTGAAAAAATTGTTTTAACTGAATATTCTGAAAAATAAATAGCAATAATTTTTCCAAAGATTTGGTTTATGCTTTCAATCCATGACACCTTCGTTTCCGCTGGAAATTTATCAGTGTTCCGGAAAAATGTTTTTTAAGCCTTTAGGAGGGGCTTATATTTACATTGTAACCTCACCGCCAAACTGGACCGTTACTTTTTGTCCGTCACATGGAAGTGCACCTTCCAAGTATTCGGTTTCTTCCATTAGTTCCTTTTGGTTATTTTCTTATTTGTAAAAAAAAAAAAATCGGCCAATCGTTCGTTTTATGAACGCAACAATTTCAAACCCTGTCAAAATCGACTGCAGATGCACTAAAGGGCAAAAAGCAATAACAATTAGCATGAAGTAGTAGGGAGTTTTTTTAAAGGTAGTTGATTTTGCTCAAGATTAGTCTAAAATATAATATATATTAATAAAGTTTCTGTAGGTATTGATTTTCTATTAATTTACCAATTATATGCAATGCGATTCTACTTACTTTTCTATGCTTCAAATTTTGCAGGTAGAGAGGTTTATTTGAATCCATATATTCTATTTAGATCATCGCTGACATTATACACACGCTATGCGTTTGGGCCTGCTCAGGAGCATAGCTGAAGCAGGAGGGGTGATTTCAAATCAATGGAGCGGGAGCAAAAAATTCATAGATAGAAATTCACTTACTGTATTACTAACATGATACAATAACAAACTTCACTCGATGTTTGTAGGGCTCTCAATGAGCCATGCTCCAACATCTGTTCTTTAGTTCAACTTTGATTTATTTGGCACACACACACACACACACACACACACACATATATATATATATATATATATATATATATATATATATATATATATAAGGAGGCCTCTAGTAGCCCTGATAACAAAACTTACCCACAATGCATAGCCCCTGGCAGTGGACTCTGGTTCCACATGGTACATTTTAATTCACACTCACACAACACACACCACTGATGATGGGAAGAATCCCGAAACATGTATGGACTATTGACATATAAGGATTAATAAACCTCACCACCAAAAACTTCACTCCCGAGTCTGTCTCACTCTCTAAAGTACACATTATATATATATATATATATATATATATATATATATATATCATTACTTCATTTATAATTTTAGGTTGTTCCCTATTTTACGGACTAAAATATAATTTTCCCTGAATTATAAAGGTGCTTTCCATCCTACAGACATTCAGAGAATAATTTCCCCTAGAACCAATTTTATTTTGTTTGGATTCTCTCATTTCTTTTCACTTTGTTTAACATCATTTTAGTACAGGCTCAACTGGGCCATACTTCTGTAAACGAGGCAAAGTACCCAGACTAGCAATATAGTTATTTTATAATTAGACCCCCGTCAATAAACCTTAATTTTTCTCTCTCAAAACTATCAAATTTTTGGATGGTTCAAAAGTCTAATGGATTAAGTGCACTTAAAATTGAAAGAAAAACATTTCTTCTAGAATTCATTCTATGTAGGCAAAACGGGAAATTTCCTAATTTTACACTATTTCAACCATTAAACGTAAATAACCTTAAAACATCCACCACTAAATGCAAGGTTTTGTTTTTCATGTGTAGTTTAAGATTCAGGAGTTTTCATTCGCTTAGAATACAACTTAAGATATCGTTAGAGGATTATCAATGAATTCTTATTTTTCTATTTGGAAGATAAATACATTTAAGATATAAGTAATATCATATTAATATCAATGCAACAAGCCTGGTTGCTACAGGGTCAAACTCCAGTCCTACTACTATTCAACCTGAAGGTGTTACTGCAGCTTTTGTATTGCATATATAATAAATTCGTAGATATACAAGACTCGTCAGTTTGGCTCAGTTGGTAAGACAGTTACCTATGTCATGGTCTCAAATTACGGAAAGAAATGGCAATTTTATGAATTGGTTTAACGTGACAGGAAAGACAAACATGAATTAGGTGATGATTGCTTTTGTTCTTGTTAATGGGGAAAAATGAAGTCACTTGGACTGGAAATTGACCAAATTCTTTTAGGTTCTTTTAACCAAGTTTTGTCTTCAGAATACGAAATGAAAAAGTTAACCCTTACATTTTCTTTTTTTTAGATTAACTGTTATATATTTTCATGGTAGAGTAATGGCAAAAAATGATCTTAATCATTTTAAAAAGTAACCGACACCTTTAAATGAGCAAGGAAAACTCAAAACGACTTGCTTCAGTAAAATCACCATAATTCCCAAATTACAAACAACCACATTTGCTGCATCTAGTATTTGAGCCTTTTGCCTACCCATCCATGCTTTTTCACGGTAAATCGGCCTAATATCTAGCATGTAGACTCACAAGACGTCAACCTGTGTCATAGGTTGTGTCAAGTTGACCCCAGAGATCGTCTGCGGTCATTTCTCCGGTCCGAAACATTCAAAACAAATAATTTTTGGGTCAGAATTTTATTCAACCATTATTATGATTGATACTGGTATTCACTTACAAAAAATAATTTTTGTATAAGTTTCACGTGTTTTCCATCATACATTAAGAGTAATAGTAGTAAACGTTCTATTGATATTTCAAAGTGAAAAGGCTTTCACCTTTTCTTTCCTAACTGTAACAAGCAGACTAAATGAAAATTAGGTCACTTTGTTTTTTCAAGTAAAGTTTCAAGTAATTACAAATAGTCCCCGATTTACGATATTTTGAAGTTGAGATCATATTCTTTTCTTTTGAATTGCAAATAAAACTAAATGAAATTTAAGTAATTTATTTCAGGCCAAGGGGAAATCTACAACACATCCGAGGTACGGTGTCATTTTCGGCCCTTCACCTTTTCTTGGGGTTCTGTTCATCATCCACTGCTATAAACACCGGTGTCGGTTGCTATTTAACGCTTAAATCGTCACGCTATATCTTTGTTTACAATCAAATGTGTAGACCAGCTACATCTTTCATATGTGGCATACATAACCCCAAAATACGAAATTGCTCACTTTGTGAAAAAAAGTATAAACCTTTAGGTGTAGTGAACAGCTTCAGATATGGAGACATTCTGAGACAGGCTTTGTTTAGCAACGGTAGCAAAGCAATAATTCCAACCCAGCATGCCTTCAAGTATCTCCAAATGAAACTTAATTTTTTTTAAATATAATGTGACCTACCTTTCTATAATAATGGAGAACTTTTTTTCTTCATTATTTCTTCATTCTCTATCTTCCTATATGATATCTCATAAATTCGTCCATGAAATTTGGTGGAAATGTAAGACACATTCCTCGTAAATTTCTGTATTCGCTCCTGTCTATCCACACTATATCTACAGAAGTTACCAATGAATTGTGATATGATTTCGTGGATGGGTAAGACGTATCAAGGAAGATATGACTGAATTTTGGATGGAACCCAAAATTGGTTTTTGATCGAGAGATATTTTTCGTTTTTTTTTTACCATTCACTCCTGTCTGTCCATACAATATCTCCCCAAGTTCTCAATGAATGTCAATCAAATTTAGTGGAAAGGTGGGCCACAGGGTATGGAAGAACTGAGCAAATTTTAGGGTGGATCAAAGAATTAGTTTTTGATTGAGACATTTGTTCGTTTTTTTTTTCCGTACTCTTCTGTATCAGCTCGTCTGTCCATAGGATATCTCCAATAGTTCTTGATGAAATTTCATTGAAGGGTAATATATGTATCGAGGATGAAGGACGTGATGAGCTTTTTGGGTGGATCCAGAAATTTGTTTTTGGTTGAGAGTTATCTTTTCATCCTTTTCTGTATTCACTCATGTTTTTCCACACAATACCTTCAAGTTCTCTACAAATTTTGCGGAAAGGTGGAACGTAGGGTGAGGAAGAAGTTATTAAATTTGGGGATGGATCCAGGGATTTTTCTATATAGTGTGTACCGGTGTATGAAAACATCCATAAGTCAGGAAGTTGGTCAGTAATAAGGTCTTTGTATGCCATCTTGAAAATTATACTTTTCCAGTAGTCAGACTGTGGTATTATGTCATTGAGCACATCCGATAATACAAACCCTTCACCCCCAAAACATTGGGAAACTTTGAGAAAATCTAAAAAAAACAACAAAAAAAAAACAAAGGGTTTTTTAGCAGTTGCTATGGGGAATATATTCCTTAGCAACCATTGCTATGAACGGACAGTTTGAGAATGTCTCCATGTCTCAAAATGATTAGTACCTATGCTGTTGACATGATTTTTTTAGTATACCAGTTTTATAACAGTCTCAGTGTTCCATTTAGAAAGCACTAATATGATCTAAGTATGATCTAAAAATGACCTGATGCTCTGTCTGTTTGTTGTTTGCTGCTGAGTATTAATGAGCTTCCTATTCAGTTGACTAACTTTTCACGCCCGTTAATTATAGCACTCTGTAGTGAAAAAAAGAAAAAAGATCATACATCGAATTTGGTTTCACTGTTCTGAATAAGGAAGGAAAAGATTACCTTCGTTGTGCGTTCTGTCAAACCATTCAATGAAGTCAAAATTTCTGAAACAGCTTTTTTCAATTAATCATCCTGATCTAACTGAAGAAAAAAAAACCCAAAAAACAGAACATATTCAAACAGAAGGCATCTAATCTGAAATATGTGTGACTAGTCCAGAAAGGATAGATGTATCAACAAAATGAAACTATCTTGTGCATCTCTCATATGGTGAAATGAGAATTGCAAAAGTTTTTGAAAATTTGACTTATTATCAAAATAAATTTTGAAAATATTCCCTTTACACCCATTAATCTTAGAAGGTATGACTCAAGTGAAGTTTTCTGGATAGCAAACAATGGTTTCATTTTACTTTTCAGGTGAGATCACATACACAAAATTGAGTGTATGGTCTCCATCAACTAGGTTCACAAAATTTTGATCAAATAATTGATCTTTCACACAATTTTATGGTTTATTACATCTTGTAAAAAAATATAATCTAGTATAAATAATTGAAGAAATAATATGATCTTACAATTCATACTGTTATGGTTTAAATATTTTAAAAAGATTTTTTCGTAGAAAAAAATTGAATACGAAAGCTCCTTTGACCCTAAAATGAAGTGTAAACGGTGATGCATGAAAAGTGTCTTTTTCAAATCAGCAAAATTTCACTTGGAATTTCAATGTTTACCAGCAAAGATATAATTGGCTGCATTTAAGGAGAAAATGCAGCAAAGAAACTGAACACTTTGCTAGCATCAAATTATGTTTGTTGAAGGATATCTGATATGTCAGATGATATGAAAAAAGTCAGGTAATTGCAGAAATCAGAGACATTCAGCCAGGTATCTTTACTAGTTAATTTGACGAGTTCAGAGAAATATCATCCAGCATCCAACTGTTTGTATACACAAGATATGTAAAAGATTTGGATCTTGAAAAACTCTTGTTTTGTCAACCCTTATAGAGCATAACTAAAGGAAAAAAAAAAAGGTATATATGAAGTATGTATTTCTTTGCAAAAGAACATATTTGTAAGAAAATAGTTGGCTGTACAACTTAAAAAGTTCCTGCAATGCTGGTTTGGAGATTAGATTTCTCAGCAAGAATGTCAAATGTCAACCATGGCATGAAGAAACTGAACAAGGATGCTACATTCAGCTCTCAAAATTATTTTTGATGACTTACGCACAGTCGACTTTGTCAAATATAGTCTTCTGGACACAAGGATACTGTCTTTGTCGTAACAAGAATTAAAAACTGAGGGAGAGGCATTTCTGATTCAAAAATGGCTTCTAAGAGGTAATCTGTTGGCTGAAACTGCAGTGTTGAAATATGAACCGAAAGGATTCTTTTCAAGAAATTGGAAGAATAAAAGGAATCAAGATTGAGGATAATTTCTCAAACTAACAATGGAAGGAAAAGCTAGATTACCTGGATGATATTTTCGCAACTCAATAAGGCATTTTGAGGCAACCTAGCAACCATTATAGACTTCATCGACAAATCTATTGATTATTCTATGATATCAATAAATTGTATGCTATATTCTTCAGAAAATTTACTGAACAAAATCTCAATTTTTAGATAAATTAAATGCCCTACAAAAAATTTCAAGGGCAAAGAATTTTCAAAATCAATGTTAAAAAATATAGGAAGCCAAAGTTAAAAAAAAGGAGACATAATGTTAAAAAAAGGGTGGGGAAGCTGATAATGGTGCACATATAACACACAAAACATATAAAGCAAAAAAAGCTCATTTCTAAGTGGAATTTTTAAAAACCTCTGTTCTTGGGTTCCATCAATAACCACTGAGAATTAGGGGATCCAAGCTTTGGCTGTTCCTGAGTTTGTTTATAGTTATTCGAGGTTTTTGATAGACTTACAGGGGATGAAGATCTGAAGTGGAGGCACTCACTTCAAAATAAGCAATTCTATCCATAGCTGGGAGGAGGAGACGGATTCATGCCTTCCCTGAACTCAAGTTGCAGAGTCTATTTACTGCACTGAACTATCATCCATCAGCACTTACCATGAGATTTGGTAAAATATGGTAGGACAGTGATTTATAAGGTAGCATGAATGCTACTGGTCACAAACTAAGTGACCAATTTGGCAAAAGATTTATTGCAAACAATCTCCCACCCAAATCTTTCCTAGGGGGGGGAATATTAAAAAACTAATTCTCTAAAATCCTGCTAAAATGACCATATAAGGGTCTGCACATGTGATAAAGGTTTTCTCTATGACACTTTGTCAGTTATGTAGGTGGTCAGAATATCCATTTGGTCCTAATACTTAATTCTCATTTATTTCGAGTATTAGTGGCCATAGCTATTTTCTCCAAGCCTTCTTTATGCCATATGTAAGGTATGTTACTGCATTTTGTATCTTTGACGCATCCTTCTGGTAATTGGATATCACCATCATTACATTTTGAATGTTCAAGAAGAGCAACTACTCAGTCAGGTAAACCATTGAAATCATCTGAGGTTCGGTTCCTCTGGATGCAGTCAAATAGCATTATTTCTCAGGGGTTGCATAGGCTGTGTGTCTAGTGTAGGCTATACAACAAGATTTGTGGTGATGGGCATCAGCTGTCACAATTCTGTAGAAATTATAGAGTCCATCTTCTGAACTGCAAAAAATCTTTTCATCAAAGGAAAATTCACAATACTTTATTAATGCCTTGCTGGTATTGGATCCTTTTTGCATATTGGCTTTATACATTTCTCATCGTAAACTCTTGATTGTGTTGGTAATTATGACCCAACTTTTACCTTTAGTCCCAGAACAGCAAGTAACATCTTTGGAGGTTTCCTGGCTGTGTCACTAATTTTAGTGGGTAAATTTTGAGCGACAAGTTGAATAATAATAAACATGTAGAACATCAAGAGAAAAATCCAAAATAGGCCAAAAGTCATGCAATTTTTCATAATCAAGTAGTACTTCGAAGCAAAATATTTAGATTTGACAAGTTCTGTTTCAGATTCCAGTAAATTTCATATAACACATTTCAAAGAGTTTGGTGATATTTTCAGTCTCTTAGATGTTGGTAAAGGTTTGCTTGAACTTCCATCACTGGAATCCATGATTGAACTTGTGACCTTTTTTGTTATATCTCAATACTTAGTGCCAGGTCCTCTATCTATAACTGGCTAAAGTGGGTGTTTACGCCAGGTTTAATATCCAATGGAGTATCAAAGAGTCCTGCACTAACAGGTCCTTGTCACATTCCTTGATTGTGGAGGGAAAGACTGATATAGTAAGGTATGAACCCAAACAAGACAGAGTGTGTGTGTGTGTGTATGAAACAAAATGCAGAGAAGAAATGAACACGTAGTGGTGCGAATTTTGTGTATAATTGATACATTTTATATAGCAAGACTTTACAAACTGAGGAAAACGAGTCCTTTAATGTGGATTTGTTTAATAAGTCCCTTTTTGTTTGACCAAGAAAGAAGAAACTTTCAGTTTTCACTTAGTCTGTTGATTCTAGTGTTGGAGACCTGAAGACGTCTTCTTCAAATTATAAGAATCAACAACAAGATTTAGACTTTTGAACACTTGGGTTTTTCCCCCGATGTCCATCATCTGAGTTCATTGACCCCATCAAATAAATGTTGATATTGTAAATTAACCATTATTCCAGTTTTACAGGAAGAACATCCCTGATTTTATACAACATTTACTTTTTTTTGTCATTCATACATTTCAAGGTAACATATAAGATGCAATCAAAAAGTTCCAAGACTTCTATAAAAAGTTTTATTTGTACTTTTCAAAATTTGGCAGTGGTTCCATTTGAAGTAGTCCCTTTGTCCTGCAATAGACCGCTCTGAGAGCTTCTGCCATACTTGGAACCCTTCCTGAAAGTACCATCCTTTAAATGTGTAAAGCATCATTCACCATTTGTGTGCAATCTTCTCCACAGGGAAAAAAAAGTGACAGTTTAGCTCGAACTTCATCTTAAAGAGGAATAAGTTGTAGGGAGCCAAATCCAGACAGTAGAGAGGGTGTCAAATGATAATTGTGCTGGTGCGGCACAAAAACAAAGCACTCCTAGCGGGCATACTTGTCTGGTAGAACACCCAATTTGCCACAGCTCAGATTGTATGTACCGAATGTTCTCTCTCAGAACTGATCCAAATGATACATTGACGATACCAGCAACTTCATTGATGGTGATCCAACGCTTCTGCCATTCTATTTGTCCAATATCTTCACTATTTTCAGGGGTAGTGCTTGTTGAGGGTTGCCCTGACCACTTTTCTTCATTGCTGTAAGCTTGTTTCAATATTTCAAGGGTCTCCATTACCGATTTCCTGAGTTTCAATTTTAATGTCCATCTTGAAATCACAAATGAGTACGTGAACATGTTCATAAAAATATGTGTAACACAGGTCCCAAAGATCACAGCAGGATGCCATGTGGCATGCTGACTCGTGATGATTACTGCCCACTTTCTGCTTTGTGATATGACTGTACAGCCCTCATTTGTTTGCTACAGGGACAGTCTTGGAACCTTTATCGCACATCATATATATAGATACTTATGTATGTATGGAGTGTTGGTAGAGCGTAGAATGCAATCTCCAAATTAAAGTTTCTGGTCAGTCTTCTCAGAACACTTACAGATAAAAATCAGGATTTTTCACAAAGACAAAAATAAGCCAGAGAAAAATATAAGATAAATAATAAAGAGATGAGGAAATTTTCTTTTCCTTTTCCATAAAACTTATACTTGTTCGTGAAAAAACAAAACAAAAATCTAAATTAGCAGTAGACCCGTAAATTTAATCCATAGTTAGAGGATTAGGGATACATATTTAACAGAAATACTCACTACAAATATAACTAATTCACAAAATAAATGTCCATTTAGCATAAAGTATAATGATACAATAGATCTATAAGTAAAACAAAATAATATATTAATAAAAATAACGAAAAACTCAAATAAAACAAAATCTATACATCACTTATGATAATACTATAAATCTTCAAGTAACACACATTCCAGGAGATTATGTCTGATCAACACGGAGGATGCCATGGTAAAATGACTGTACTGTTCTTTTAACATGCCCACAACAGATCCATGGTAAAACAGCTGATTATACCCACAATATTTTCAGCATATAACAGAGTCCAAATAATACAGCGAACCCTCAGTTTAACGGTTTTCGGATTCAATGGACAATTTAATCACGCATGCATTGTATGGGAAAATTTCACTTTCAGCGTTGCCATCTGATATTTTTTACCTGAATTTTGATATTTTCTATTGCATTTATATTTTTTCTCATGAGGATTAGATATTTTTAGATTTTTTTCTTGCAAGATCTTGATATTTTTAGATATTTGATATAGTCCAGAACCTGAACTTTTTTTACCAATCATCCAAAATATCAAAATTCTGCCAAATCGCCACTGTGGCACTCGGGTTTCTCTACTTTCAACAACTTAAAAGTAAAGGAGTGTGAGGAAAACAAAAATGCTACCTGGGCTCAAAAACTGGAAAATTATCTGCGTCCTATGCATTTCATAGCAATATGTTTACCCTTTCAACATAAATTTTGTTCCACTGCTTAAACAAAACAAAAAACAAAAAAAAAAAAAAACAAAAAACAAAAACCAAACAACACTTCAGAATAAATATCAGTCTCTTATCAATTTTAAAAATCTTTACCAAATGTTGTGGGTTACACAGAAAACATGACCCGAGCTTTTTTTTCAGTGTAGGATAAAAAGATTTTGGTCTAAATCCGTTTCTTTGAACCTCAGAGTTCTCATTGGAGATTTGTTGGTTTTTAGAAGGGAGAAAAAAAAAATAAAAAAATAAAAAAATAAAAAAAATTTCATTTTTAAAGGTTTTATGAGACACTTGATTTCTACAATTTTTATGAAGGTTTGGCTAACATGTATCGTCTTTATTTAGATATTTTTTTTCAATTAATTTCAACAAATTCAGAAGAAAAACTCATACTTTCACTTTACAGTCCTAGAATTTATGATTTTTTGAAATTTTAATTAATTAAGAAAATTTTTTTTTTTTTTACATATTTTGATATAGAATGCAGTGAAAGATGACTCAAGTAGCATATTTTTAGATAATTTCTAGACTTCCTGGAACATCTAGAAATATTTGGATATCTTTGGCCCCAATTTTAGATAATTTAACCAGATATTTTTTGGAACTCTTTGCCTTTCTTTTGCTTTCATCATCCTATTAACATCTGTTTTTTATCTATTCTGAATGTTTACTTTTATTCATTGAATAATTTAGTAATCCTTACCACTCAAAATGGCATAAACTGATGATGCAGAAGTTGAAGAAAAAAGTACAAAATACTCTTTCTCAGATAACATTCAATTTAACGGATATTCACAATTAACAAACGACTGTCTGTCCATATCAGTCTATTAAACTGAGGGTTTACAGTTCTAATTAAATCAAATTCTGTATAAAACACAGAAAAGTGAGTAGTACATTAACAGCAATCAATCAGAAAATAACTGACTTTAACACTAACATTGTAAGAGGATTCGGAATTTCATGAAATTTATGAAACTCAGAGAAAAATTTCTTTTTTAGCATTAACGAGCAGAGACATATACATGTGTATATAATGAGTAAGAATACTATGTTCAATAAAATAACTGGATTTTTGTCAATACTGCCTAATATGTTTAATTAACATCTTGACAGCCAGATTTCCACGTGACAGAACGAATACTCACCAAAAACAAAATCCCCACCTTCTCCTACAGCTATCTGCAAATCATCATTCTGTCAATTTACTTGTCTGGCATTCAACCAATATACTTTTGATTATTTGCTTCAGTTGGGTGACTCAAAAGGTCCAGTCATTTTCATACTTGGCGGACATGTACAAAATTGAAATGTATAGTTACATTTAGTCTCACTTAGTGTGTCAATACACAAGTGAGAGGAAAAAAGAATTTCAACTTAGTTTTAGTTATGTAAACAAACAGACACCCCCCCCCCAAAAAAACCCCAATAGCCTTCTGTACATTAAGAAGGTAAACATTACTATTTGATAAGCTCTTAAAAAACATTTCTTAGCTTTAACAGTTCAATGATGTGTCCAACATCCATATTCCTGATTTCCGATTTCAAAAGGATTCTAAATGAAGTAGTAGTAGCATTACTAGATGTAGTAGTAGTGGGAGAAGAGGAAAGTGACGATGGTTCATCCAAAAATCTGGTTATTGAGAAAGAAGAAAAAAAAACAAACAAAAAAAAAACTTTAAATTGAAGTTTTATCAATTTGGTCCTGTGTCTTAATGTATGGTTACTTTATTGGATAAGTGGGCTTTATATGAGCATATATAACATTTTTAGTTATGAAGCTAGCTGGAAATTGAAAAGTTTAGCTGCTTTTAGCCATTTTTGGAGACGGTCTTAGCTATTACTAACAAACAATATTTGATACATCAGGTGATCAGAGTGGATGTTCTTTTAATGACGGCACACATTCTCTTCCTTTCTCTTTCTGTTTTAGGTAACAAATCAAATGACTGAAAAGCATATTATTGAGATGGGTGGACGGTGAACATCTAAAAATCATGGAATTCTTTGGAAATTATAGTCCAAAATTATCCAGTACAATATATCTAAAACCTACAACCGATTTTTTGATGGGAGGTTAGAGAGAATCACTGTGACATACAGGTTGAACAAATCTTTATTATATATATAAGATTTCATAGAACTTTATATAACAGTCATTTGCGTGAAACGGTAAAGTTGAGAATAGAATGAGGGTCAACCAGACTGCCGTTGGATTTACTGAATGATATAACATAAGATTGAAAATAGAACAAGGGGCAACTGAACTGCTTTTGAATTCAAGTGTTTGTTGAATGCAACAAACTACTGAACTTCTCATTTACCAAACAAAGGGCAGCCATTGGGGATAATGGACTTTCAGCTTCGACAACAACTCCCTACCCCAATTAGTTTACACTTTCTGATGATCACTCATCCTCCTAATATCTCATTCTTTTTCTTCCTTCTGTATCCACACACACTTGTAAAGTAATGAACAAGAGTAAGAATGGAAGAAGGCGCTTATGCTTGATGGGAGCAAAAAGGCCAACTTCAAACCACCATTCATTCATTACTCCTCCTTCACAAGCCTGACGCCTAAAAATCAAGTTATAGTAGAGGTACATCACAGGAATACAGATAGCAAAAGTAATCGATAACAACGGATATATTAATTTCATTTGATTTTGCATGTTATTGTATTTGATATGTTACTGTTTAAAAATTACATTCTTTAATTGCAGAAATATTTTGGCAGATGAGGCAACCTTCAGATAAGACAAGACCATTATTTCACTTTTTGTACCTGGCCTGTAAGATGACCCTATGGTATATGTGAGATAGGGGGCTGGGAGGTATATTGACTTGACACAATATACCAGTATATTTTCAAACAAGATTGAACAATACCATTCACACCATTATAGTCACAATGATGCCAATTTAGCTATTTTGGAGTTACATCTAGAGCTTGCCTGCCCCTTCCACATTGTCCACACAATCCCATCCCCACTATGCGCATGTACCAAACCCGCCCTTCTCTCCTTCAGTTCCCTTTACTAGAAAACTATTTTTTGGGTTTATTTACAATTTTACAGTCAGAATCTTCTGTGATCTTGCTATAGTTGAAAGAGCAACATTCTCAGAGATATGCCAATTTTTTTTTTTTCAAATTTTGTCTATTGCAATTTTGATTTCTGTTTTTTCTAATGAAAGCTTTGGTGAAATTTCAAATGGCTTTGACTTGCAACTGAACATATACCAGGATCGTAGATCGGCATTCAGCTTGAAAATACCAGGATAGGAATTTTTTGTCCATATCACTCAGCCCTAAAGTGAGAGTAATGATATCTTAGGTGTCAACACCCTCAGAATTTCCACAGGTCCAGCTAGCAGTAACTACATTTTACTAAGAAAACAGACATGAAAAATGTCAAGTAATATTGGATCCATGAAAGTATTTTTTCTGATAACTGATCAACAACTATGACCCAAGATTGAAGAAAAGTGTGGACAATCAAAATATCACTGAATATGGAAAACTGAAATCGTCAAAGCTGTTTGGATCATAAAATTAATATTTGTGCTCGATAAAAAAAAAAAACCCAAAACCATGGTGCACTCTGTAACTGGAAGGAGCATTTAGCTTTTTCTTGTCTGTAAAAGAAATCTTACACCATTATCAAGAAAGGTACACCCCAGAAAAAAAATCTGGTAAATAAATGCATGCAACATATAATAGAAACAAACGTTTGAAAGATATAATCAATAAGAATCATACTTTACCTTTGATTTATTCTCATTATATTTTGTATATAGCAGCCAAAACGTTTGGAGCATTTTATACATTATTTCTTCATTGAAATCTTTGCTGAAATAAGAGCAGACTATCATAATTTTTTTCTTTTGAATAACAAAATGAGATTTTAAAAATAAATCTAAAAAATTTCACTAGCAGAGAGACAAAAAAAAAAAAAAAAGTGTAAAAAAAGAGATATTTTAATAATAAAGATCCTAACTGAGTGCCTCATTCAAATAGCATTGTCCATAGAATTAAAAATTAACTGAGCACCAGCATAAATGAATTTACAAAGGTATTTTTATATCTGACCAAAATGTGTTGCAGTGATTTTTAAAAGAAATAGGTTTAGGGTTCAACATTTGCATCGAATAAGTTACATTTTTAGCTGAAGATCAGTCAACATCTTTTGCATTGTACTGCGAGGTATTTGGAGTTCAGCAGAGCGTTTACGTGCAGATATTTCAGGGGACTGCAGAACCGACTGCTCCACTGCAGCAACTCGTTCGACACTAGTTGTAGGCCGGCCACAGCGGGGAGCATCCAGGACACTTCCAGTTTCAAACACTTTTTTCTCCCACTCCCGCAAAACTCTGGGGGTCGGTGCTGGTTTTCCAAATCGTTCTTCAAATTTGCGTCTTATAATCGGTACTTTTTGATTGTTCCTCACTCGTTCGTGCATCCAGACAGAGGCCACCAATCTCTCTTCTATGGAATACGGACTTTGATCACTCATCGTTGATCATCTGAAATAAAAATTTTTTAAAATATATCAATTCCTAGACAAAAATCTTTGTTCTTATCGAATCAAAATAAATTTGGTCAAATCATCATCTACATACATAATACGCCAGGTAATTATCTTCATCATTTGCCAAGGAAGATAACTCTTAAAAAATAATTGTAGAGTAGTCTCCCTTATTCACAAATGTATATAAAATCTGGGATCATTTAGTGTGAACATCAGAAAGACAATGTAGTGCAACTTACTGTTTTCGATTTTTTTTAGTACAGTGCAATTGCAAAAAATATTTGAATACCGTTGCTATTTATGCAGCATGGGTAGACTAGTATATATATTAAGAACCAGGTCTGTCACAAATAGTATCAGTAGCAGCTATCAATCCTTCCGTTCATACTTTCTTATCAAATTACCGAGATTTCCTATCATGTTTATCATGCTTATAGAATCAGAAGCAACCATTGGGTGAGTTTGTGGTGGTACAATATTGTATTGACAAATTTTCAAATCAAAATGCCTGGATGATTCACTACCAAATTTAAATCCAGATATGCCATAACCATTCATAATATGCCCTCTATATGTATAGCAAATTTAATTCATCATAAAAAAAAAAAAAATAATAGTAATACATGTTTTAATGTTTTCAAAACATATGCTACAGGCTCAGGGCTAGTTTCACGCAGCCCAAAGCAGCTTATAATGTGGACGTAAAAATATAAGTTTTCAGAGAGAGAGAGAGAGAGACAGGAAAAAAAAAACAAAAAAAAAAACAAAAACCCAAGTGCCAAGGTTTTAATCAGTTGAGACTTCCCAAGTGAATATATCAAAATACAAGTTGGATGAGTAGTCTATTCTAAATTCATGTATTTGACTATTTGCGGATTTTTTCACTAATAAAGGGAAGCTACTTGCAAGGACTTTTGAGAAGAAAGTTCAACGTACTACAATATTTTCTAAGAGAAGAGATGAAAAAAAAAAAAAAAAAAAAAAAAAAAAAAATTTTGTATTTTCTGAAGGATAATAGTAACACTCAGAAATCCTGCCTCTCACCCTCTTCCATGCCAATGAACCAACCCTACCATTTCTTCTCCATGAGCACTTCATTCTGTTTGTTCTCAAAATAAAATCTTCAACACCCTATTTTGAAAGTCTAATTAAAAATGGAATAATTTTGTTCAAGCGTTTCTTATTTCTGCTGGAAAATAAAAATAAAATATGCATCCTTTCTCGGGTGCCTTAATACTCAAGTCCCCGCTGGACAAAAGCACTTGAAAATCTATGTAATCATTACAGTAAAAAAACAAAAACAAACAACCAAAAAATGTAACGTCAGTTGAAGAGGAGTTAGAGGACAGAGAAACTTGTCAATAAAGTTACACAGGACATGAGCCACAATTACGAAGTATACTTAATAACTGAGTACATATAATTATGGATGTCTCAAAACAAGGGAGTTTTTATTTTCATTTTTGTTATTATAGGATAACCGATTCCAAAGTCTGGGTGCTAAATAGCTGAAATTTCTGTGCCAACAAAAATACCAAAAGCAACAACAGAGAAAAACCCAACAGATTTTAATTAAAAACAATGTAGAATTTGAATTTTTGGCAAATAATTAAAAGAAAAAGAAAAAGAAAAAAAAAAAAATCACTTGATTAACAGTAACAAAATTCTGGTACAGGAGATAAATTTTGGTGCAAATCACATAATCGGAAGATTTTAATCAAATTTTAAAAAATAAATTTCCATTCCAGAAAATGTTTTTTTTTAGCTTCTGTACACCCCTTAATTCATTTGATAATACTTTACCAGAGGATGATATGCATATCAAAAATAGGTCCATAACAGAAATACAGTACTCTTTTAGTAGTGTGGCCCGATTTGTAACCTCATAGGAACTCTAAGAAGCATGAAATAATTTTTTTATGAATACTTACTGAGTACCTTAAACAAAAAAAAAAAACAAACAAAAAAAAACAAAAAAAAACAACAAACAAACAAAAAACATGACACCAATTCTTCTTATGGCCGGTGTGTATAATTTCCAAGATGGCCGCCAAATACTTATGATACCCATTACTCACACAAGACAAGATTTTCAAATTTTGTTTTGTAGTATCATTTGCACTTGATAACGAATCAAAATCCTACACCTGAAAAGGTATAACTTTTCAAAATTGACAGGCAAATTAGATAGCTTTATGAAATAAAATAAAAAAAAAACCCACAGAAAAAACAAAACAAAAACAAAAGAAACCATACTAAAAACAAAACCAAAGAAAAGTTTTCTCAATGGTCTTTTGACCACCCAATGACATACTCTGTCTACCACAGGTTGATCACTGGAAAAGTAAAGTATAATTTTCAAGACGGCGTACAAAGACCTTATTAAAGAGATACTTTAGGAGTCATACAGCAGTACACACTATATTGACAAATTCCTGGATCCACCCAGAAATTTAATCTTTCTATCTCCGCAACACAAAATTTAATTACAAATTTTAGGTGGTATTGTGTGGGCAGAGAAAGGGGAAAAAAAAAAAAAATAAATAAATACCTCTCAATCGAAAAGATTTTTTTCTTGATTCACCCGAAATTTAAATCACTTCTTTCTTACAATATAACTTATTTTTCCACAAGATTTCATTATCATTCATGAAGAATTTTTGGAGACATAAGGAAAAAGGGTGGCAACAAGACAGCACCCCCCCCCACACCGAAAAACGCTAAAGTAATATCTGTCAAAAACTAATTCCTGGATCTGCCAAAAAATTTAATCACATTTTTCTTGATAGGTGTTTTACCCTTCTACAAAATTGCACAATTCATTGGGAAATTCCAAAGATATTGCATCAAGAGACAAAAGGTGGATACAGTTATTTATAAAAAAGAAAATTCAAAAAAATCTATCAAAAACAAATACCTGGATTCACTAAAATGTTTAATCACTGCGTTGCTACAATATGACTTTGTTTTTTTACCCACGTACATTTCTGTATTCAATCATATCAGTCCAAACAATATCTCCGAAAGTTCAATGAATTTCAATGTGATTTTGTGGAAAGCTGGCTTGCAGGGTAAGAAAGGAGCGATACAATTTGAAGGTAAATTCATGTCTTTAATAAAACCTTTGTATACCATCTTGAAAATTATTCCTTTCCAGTGGTCAGACTGTGGTAGGATTTTAGTACATCATTGAGCACACCTGATACTTTTCAAGAGTATTAAGAAACTTTTTTAGGGGGTAGGAGTTTTGTTTTTTGAAAAAAAAAAAAAAAGATGACTAATTTGGCAGACAATTTGGACACCAGCTCAAAAATGATTCCTTTCCAGCAGTAGATTTTTAGTAAGTTATCAAGCATACTTGATACTATAGAAAAACTTGTCTAGAGTGAATAATGAACGAGAAAAGGGTATTATAAGTATCTGATGGCCATCTTGCAAATTATACACACAGGGCCAGAGAAAAGAATCGGCGACATTCTTTCAAAGTACTATTTTGGGTTTATAAAAACCTTACTTTATGTATCTAATAAAAAGTTCTCACAGGACCCTAGGAGAGCTACATTCCAGCCTGCACTATACAGGTTCCATACAATTTTTTTTTTTATAGCAATTTTAATTAAGTGCTATTTTCCATTAAAACAAACAGAAGGGGAAATAACCAGAGCTTGATCTCAGACTTGACCAACCCATGCATTAGACGCTATTCCAACACCTATGTAGGGTAAGTCCCAAGATGAAGCTTGGATTATTTCCTTCTTTTGGCCAAATCTGTAAAATCTGCTTCCAACCAATATGTTAGTTGAGCCAGGGAACTGACTATGCAATCATCAAAAATTGTGTTTCAAATGTGAATACACACATGGAAACATACCATAGATCTTGTAGAGTGCCTGACAAAATTGGAACATGAATTCCTCAAATCAGTGTTCCCAGAAAGGATAACTGAATTTAGGCTTAAGAAATACAACCCTTGACTGAAATTGGCAGAAAAAATGAAACAGTTTGTTCAATGAGCAGACAGACGACAATCAGCAGTGTGTTGTTGAACGCTGAGCACACTGGTCATCCACTGCATCTTGGTCTGTCTCTAGTTATCCCGACTGCTCCCCAAAAAACCCAGACGAAAGAGTGAGGCTGATAATGTGTGCAACTCTCCCTCACTTTATTCCAAGCTAAATGCAAGTCATGATTTTAGACGCTGCAGTGTAACTGCTCCACTTAGAACTGAAGCCAAGTTCAACCACGAAGGACGAACATAATAATCATCACTATAAAAACGAGTGATATATTTACCGTAGTTAATAATCTGATGTCATCAATGAGACTAATTTTAGTTTACAAACTAGTTTTTAACTCCTTTGAAAAAACAAAAACAAAAGAAGAAAGGATTGGAGAACTCAACACTCACACAGCATATGGGCAAAAAAGGCTGGGTAGGCAGTGACTAAACTTAAAGGGTTTCAGCAGGTAGAAAGAAAACTGGACAGCGTAAGAGAGCAGATGTTGAGGGCAACAAGGGAAAGGAAGCCAAGGATTGCTTATAATCTGAAGGGACATGACTCAAAGAAGTGAGCCTTTTAACCCAAGGATTTTTAGAAATTATTCAAATTATAACAGACTAGACTTTAAACATAGCATAATGATTAAAGTATGCAGGCAACACTTGTTAGCTAAAATATTCTGGTTTACACCCACACAATGACGCTTATTAACAATCTTGTAAAATAATCCTCTCCACTTGTTAGAACTTACAGCAAAGCAATATGGCTCTTTATTAGATATATACAATAATTCAGGAATGCAAATGTAATTGTTTTCCTCTATTTCAAATTCAATAACAAGATTATCTTTCAAATTTCTGCTCATACTGTGAATATCTCATATTTTTTCAACATAATGTGAGAATTCCTCAAGTGTCTCAATGATTTTAACAATAAAAAGTTTTATGTAGTTTGAATTTTTTCCCCCTTCTTACAATAGCATAATCTAAAAGTTTTATAGAAAATTTGCATTCAAGCATCATGCGAGACGTCTCAAACACTTAAAACATAATTTTAGAGAGTCTATAATTGACAGATTTCAAGTGTGTATGACGACATTTTATAGTACACAGGTTAAGTACAGTTGATGGCACTCAAGGGTAAAAAAAATGTCTTCAAACTAGTGTTCATATATTTTATTTTTATCATTTATAGATAGGGTGATTTTATTATGATTAAATATAAATGTACAATGTGTCTATTATGGAATATTCTGTAACCTACAAAATGTTTAAATCCAGACTTTCTCTCTTAGGAATAAAAGAATACAAATATTGTATATTCAGAGTTTTTCACTGAACTCCTTGTTGTTAACGATCAATTCTACGGCCTTCTTCAGGTGTATTATCAAAATGTGATGGTAGGGAAACCTGATTTCTATGGTTATAAACAGAATATTCCAATGGTTGCCACGCAACAAGATTTGGGTAATATCGGATTCTTTTTCTTTCTTTGTTAAATCTGGATCCCTATACTTAGTCCCTGTGGAAGCCACATCTGGTTGAACTCTGCACAGGTCTGTCTTGAACATTCATTGGACAATTTGATATGGGTTGCCGTCCTTCATTTTCCTCAGTTTCCAACAGCATTTCCTGTCTATGATACAAACTTCTTCCCAGACAGGGAAGTGTTTGCTTTTTCTATCCCCAAATTCTTCCATTTCAATTTGCTACTAAGCCATGACAGAGATAAGCGCATTCATGCTCGTCATGGAAGGACATGGGGAAAAGACTTTGTCCAGCAGTTGACTTATAATGGCTGATGCTAATGATGATTATTATTTGTTGACATGAGAAGAACAGATACTGCATTTTGACCTTGAACTAAAAGGCAGCAGAGGGCGCATTCCTATCTGGACTAAAAGGCCAAGATAGTGTCTATTGAGCAATAATAACGCTAATAAGAAATTTCCAAACTTACCAGAATAGTGCTGCTAAATAGAAGTGAAGGGGGAGCGTAGCTACGAGCGGAAATTTAAGAAAGAAAAATTAAATTGAGTTTTATTTATTTATTTTAGAAAAATTGGGCTGGGGGGGGGGGGCAAAATAATTATATGGCTGATGTTCGCAAAAGAAAAAAAAAAAAAAATAAGGGAGGTGACTACTATAGACGCAGTAGACGATTTTCTAGTGTGTCTTTCGATAAGTAATATTTTTTGCGAACCTATAAACTGTAATTAACATCAACATCAAACTTGAAATAAGTGCTGAAGTACACAAACATGTTTAACACTGAGCAGAAAAAAAAAAAAAAAACATATCGTACCGAGCAAAAAACACGGATGTATCAGTTGCTCCCCAACAATTATTTATTCTTATTTCAAGTTTCAATTATTCATTATGATACGCCACGTGTATTTGTATATTTATTGTCTGTGACACTCCAAAGGAAAGGGGAAAAGGGTCAGGACTAGAGTACGTATATTAATTAGTACGCTAATATAATAATGTTCATTGACTAAATGAAATGTTTTAGTCTAATTCTTTTCATTTTTACAGTTGTTGGTATAAGGACTACGCAAAATATCAATATCACATGCCATCATTTTTGACGACAGTGGTACACTAACACAAGTAAAATAATAACCATTGATTTTTTTTTCATGTATCCTCACCGTACTTGAAAATAAAGTTAATGCGTAAAGACTGTTGTGGCTTACAAATTCATCTAGTAAAGTGACAAAGTAAGTTTTATAGTTTTTTCCACCCCTCAAAACAACGACTAAATGGTATTTCTTCGTGAAAATTGAAAAAAAAATTATTTTAAAAGGTCGCACTTAGAGGTTTTCTTGGAATGGATGTTAGTAGGTTGACCCACTCGTACGCCAACTAAGTGATTGGAAAATAATGAATTTCTTTCAAACGTTTCGTATCTCCAAGAAGAACTCAGGACTCAACCAAGTCCAACAAAATTCTACAGCATCTTTTACAACTATCTCTTTTATATTTAGTATTTGATTAAAAAAAGATTTAAAAAAAACGAATGCAAAACAGACCATTATTTGTGGACTAATAAAGGAAAGTTAAACATCCGAATTGCGGCTGCAGAAGTACTTCCTGTCTCTTGTGGCGTGGGTCAATTTTCACAGCTTTTTCTTCTAAATTTCATTACTTTCTCCTATTGGTTTGTTCTCTATCAAATTTGAAAAGTAAAAATGGTTTCAAATCCCTTCAGATAGATATTCGATAAGATAGATGTGCTATAAAAGGCAGGAGAAAAACAACACGAAAGAGACTTAATTAAATTAACCCAATTTGCAATTAGCTGTTCAGTCACAACATTCAGTCGAGTTAAAAATTTGTTCAGGAAGCTGCATTTGATTTCAATTAATTTCAAGCATTAGCAAACTTATTTCGAGTATGAAAAAAAGTCAATATAAGGTGAATATTGAATCAAAAACTTATAAAAAAACAATATTTACCGACAGTAAACGTCAACACGACACTGTAGTAGTTAGAGTGTATCTGAACGAGGAAATGCTGGAAATGAGTCCGCGTGAAAAGTAGTTCGTAATTGC
Organism: Thysanoteuthis rhombus; assembly: GCA_963457665.1. Classification (NCBI taxonomy): domain Eukaryota; kingdom Metazoa; phylum Mollusca; class Cephalopoda; order Oegopsida; family Thysanoteuthidae; genus Thysanoteuthis; species Thysanoteuthis major. The sequence goes on from OY735203.1 coordinate 15,323,605, forward strand.
AATTCGAAATTTATTCCCAAAATAATTTTAAAAAAATCTGATTCATTTCAAAATTGCTTCATTTTATTCAATGCTTTTCAAGTATCCAGATGCATCTATTTGAGGCCTTAGCGAGGGAGATTATATAAATGAATTGACCATATTCGATGTCCACAGAAGACTCCACGTGGAGGAGGTGGGGATGTAAACATTTTCAAAAAGATGCCACTGCAGATTTGATTGGTCGCTAGTCTAAATCGAAATGTAACAACTGGGTACGAAGTTCGGAGGGTCAGCCGGTTAAAATTGGATTCTGCACTGTTAGAATCACCTTTGAACTCTACAGCATTTCAACCCAATCTTGATGTTGGATAAAATTTAGGACAGTGCATAAGTCGATTTCAGTAAAAAAAGTTTTTCTCCATTGGAGGGTGTACTCTAAAACGTGTTCAAACATCTCTCTTCTAAGTGACATGTGATTCTTTTTTCATTTAAAAATTTTAAATTGATACTTTTTAACTGAACACTACAATTTTGGAAAAAATAATTGGGGATACAACTTACCGAATATGCGATCTGTCAAAAATTCACCAAGCGAAGCGCTAACAATACGTGACAACAGATCCAAGAATTTTTGATCATGAATATTTTTTTCTAAGTAGTATTGAAACACCCCCTCTCTCTGCTTGTGAGTAGCTTCAAGTAAATGATTAAAAAAACATCCTGGATGATGTTGATTCAAAATATACATATAGTTTGATTTTATAAATTTAACTTCAATAGTTTTTCTGAGAATTCTAGACGAAATAAAACACAAAGAAGAAATATTTACTGACAGACTTGTTTTCTGAAAGCGCGAACGGATATTCTATAAAAATCAATTATTTTTTTTTACAAAATTCTATCTAAAGATGTGTGTTATAGATATAGCTATAGACTTGCTGATATCAGATATGCCTCTGCTTCTGTTCTGTGATGCGTAGTTCTCAAAATCATGGAGTACTAATACACATACATTAGTATTTCATAAAATAGATATCCTAACAATCAATATAAATTTGAATACATTTAATGAATAAAATTTCAGTTCTCTTCTCTTTTGTCTGAACATTATTTCACACCTGAAGACATTTCTTACACATCAATATCCTATTTTATCATATACACATTTCTGAAGAGCTGTGATAATGTCCAAACAAACTTCTTCCCTGCACGTTAGACAGACGTCAATCTTTATATATATACCAGCTGGAAAAACTTTTGTATCATTCACACTCATCAAAAAGACTTTAATCTTCCTGCAACATCTACATGCATGAGAAAAATTTTGAATTCTGTACAACATCACACCCGTTAAAAAGACTTCAATCTTCCTACAAAAGAACTCCATAAAAATATCCTCATATAAAAATCATACACGAAAAACACGTATTTTCCTTCATTGTATGAATTAATAACTGGTTCGTTTTTCTTGAAAAAGGACCTTCCTCATTTATTGTTGCTTAGTTGTTGCCTTCGCTTTTAAACAGGGACATAAGTTAATTTGCATACCAGATTAACGTATGAGTCACATATTATTCTGAATTATGGCAAGCTTTTGTCCTCTCCCATAAGATATAGGCACCTACCTTCTCCTCCACAGAGGTACACTGAAGAAATATCTCTCCAACCCCTAACGATATCAAAGCAACCTTTTTCCTAAGTAAGAATATCAATAATACTGATATCTATACCTTGTGTAAAAGGATCACCACAGTCTATGTGTGAACTACGACCAATCATCTAAAAAATAATCTAAAATTATGTAGCACAAGTAGGTATTGTCGGTCAAAAAGACCCCAAACAGCATTTTTTTTAAACAAAAATCACTTTTAGGTGGTGCCAAGTGGTGTACTAGTGCCAATTTTTAAGTTTGTAGCCCCCAAAATGTGACCAGGAATGCACACACACACATAGACATACATAGACGAACAAAAAGAGAAGAATCAGTAACATACTTGGCTGGTTGGGCAATTTGTGGGACAGTAATTCGATGAGAATGTGGTTTGAACAGGCAAATAGTGAAGAAAAAACAATCTAGTCTTACTTTGATCTATGAGTGTCCTTCTCCAGGTACTCCAAAGTGCACATTGAGAGAGAAAAGAAAAATCTATGAACTGAACTTGATCTTTCAGCAGCTCAATTTCGATAGCTATAAAATGTGATTTGTTTATTATCCGATAGCACATTGTTGCAGATGCTATGAAAGATCTCAAACCGAAAAGAGAATTCATAAACAACTTTGGTATTCCTTGATAGTTTTTTTTCGTATCGTTAGTTATGATGATATTAGACGTAGCTAATGACTCTTGTAGAGGGCAGATCTCCAGTATATAAACAAAACCAAATTTAGTGGTCAGGTATACTATATGAGTTTAAAAACGAGAGAAATGGGATAATAGATTTTTCTAGTGATTCTTTGAACCTGGATCTCCTGGCTTATGAGGCTGATATGGTATGTAGAATAAATCAATGCAGATAAACCAAAATTCTAATGAAGCAATTCAGGTTAATGAGAGAAGAATGGACCTTACAGGTCAAAAAGTGATTATTAGGTCAATTGTTATAAGCTCCTCATAAATATTGAGCGATTTCTGTCAGACGTATTCCAGCACCCACTGGGATGTGGATTCTGGCTCATATTATACACACTTCTATTTGTGCACACACTTACATATACACACTCACTATGCTCTTGCGGATTCTCACATCAAGGAACATTAATGACAAAAGACTATATATATAGTCACGGTCAAAGAATGGAAATTATGCTGACCGTGAGTTAAGAGAGAAGGACAAGAAGAGAAAGGGAGAGAGTAACTGGGGCAAATGAGTGAGTAAACATGGGCATTCAGAGCTTCTACAGTCGACGGAGGAAGTCACATACTGTATATTTAGCTGAGTTTTGGGTTTCATAGCTAAAGCTAAAATCTAATTATTTTCATATCTAATTTTATCTAAAAACAAAGGAGCCACGTCAAATTTATATATAGAAGTATTCAATTCCTTCTGAAATTTTCTGTACTGTTCAAAACTGCATTATTCAAGGTATTTTGTAATTCAATATGTCTTTTTCTTCAGATTATACTTAGTCACATTGATTTGCACAATACCTTAACCATACTTCACCAAAACCCACACTATTCAAGATATTCTTAAGTATGTGATTTTAAATTTACATTCAGAGTTAATGTTCCAAACAATGATTTCATATGAAGATGAGCTTTGTGTGAGGAATGGTTCCTGAACTGAAATATAAATATCAGAGCATTCTAGCAATATCTGAAAAACTTGTTGGTTCTCTATCCCAATAATTTAAATAAACAATTCATTCATGGGCAACCTCTGCCCAATTTTGCAGCAACTGTCCAGTGATTGGAGAAGAGAGAAATGAATCAAGTGTGATATTTAGACCTCTGCTCACTGTAAGGATCTTAGTAGCTAAATGATTTAGAGCAGACCTAGGCTACATAGGTACTCCCACGGAAAAGGATGCAGGTTGTCCAGCCCTATTTGTTCAGAGTAGAAGCTTGAAATTTTGTACACTCACTTGCCATAATGAGTTGGAAAAAATTCTGTTTTTTTTTAAATTTTTAGCAGGGATGTTTGATTTTCAGTACAAGTTGATACTAAATTGGTCCCTTAGTTTGCGTCCAGCAGTGTTCACACTTGTTTTCTGAAAATTTTGACTTTTTAGTGATCTCAGCACAAAAAAAAAAGAACAGAAGCAACTTATTCATTGATCATCCTTTTTTCCAATTTTTTTAAGTGATCATCCCAAACATAGTCTGCTGCCTAAGGATGTTGGTGTCACGACAGTTTCTATTGAATGACTAACCAGACTTTTTTTTAATCATAGATTTTGTAGTTCAAACCATACTGTTATTTCCGTCAAGGTAACTTCATTTTACCACCTTCACTACTTAATTTACAAAATACAAAGAAGCATCAATGGGTTGCTATCATTCATAATTTCCCTTGAAATGCTTGTCTTCTTTCTGATAAAGTAAGGTTTGATGAAGTTGAGTTGGTAATAAATCTTTGATATCCTACTTTGGAAAGAACATATTGTTTGTCAGCCATGTTTTCCTAATTCTTTTTTATTTGCTGGAAACCTGCCCTATAGATAAGATTTTTCATCTAAATATCTTTTTTATATGGTTAAACAAAAAAATAAAGTTTTGGTTTAGCTAACCCGATGGACACAAAGTAAGGGTCTAGTTTAGAATTATACTTACATTGTAAACTGAACCCCCCCCCCCCGCTAAAAACTTGGAGGATTTTAGAATATTCAAAAAACTAATATGCAATAAACATTCTTTGGTGTCCCATAGGTAACCATCAAAAAAATTTGTTGTTTTTGAGTACTGTGATGACAGACAGATAAAAAAGTCATTTATTTCCATCACTCCAGATATCTATTTTATCTCTGCCAACAAAGTTGAATATATACACATATATAGTGAAGGTTTTGATCCTACCTATTTGTACATATTGCAAGAATTATGTTCTCTCTCTTGTTCTCCAATAATTCAGTTCCATTGAGTTTTCAGTTAGTATTTGGCGTTGGCAGAGGAATGTACTCTCTGAGTACTTTCTAGCTTAATGACATGGTAATCAAAATTTTATTGACAGTTTCAAACATTTTTTTTGATTGCCTTGACAAGGATTCCCAGCATTTAGTTGAGTCTGTGTGTGAAACTCTTTAGAGAATACTTGCAGCTTGTCAGTATGTGGTTGAAGCTACCAGTTACATTTCATCTGTTTGAGGTTATATCACCGCAACAGAATGTCTCCAAATTTTCCCCGCTCAATCCATGTTCCTAATTTTGATCATTCTACAACTGCAGCAAGACACTTTCTCTCTTCAAAGTCGTGAATCTCTTCTGCTCAGGGCTGGCCCTTGTGTACTAGGCACACTGGAAAAGCTGAATTTCAGCTCCCTTTAAAGCATTGAATTATCTTATCTATTTATATTAAACAGTGAGAAAAAATATATGGTAAAAAGGTATTATATCGCCACACTGACGAGATGTAATACATTGAAACAGCTGTCTGGATGACACAATAATTAATGCTCCTCTATTTAGGGTTGAGCACTCTTTAAGTGAGGTAACTCATCCACTGTAAGCTTATGCAATGCTCTTCTATAGGAATTCAGCACTATGGTGGATGAGGGATTTCTGTGTAATTTAAATATATTGCTTAAATTCAGCCTTACTGCCTGTCCAATTCCGTAGTCCAGAGGTAGGGTCTGAAGTGAAGGTTTCAATTCTGCCTCGCGGTACTGGATAGGATAATGGAAAGTCTATAGCCACACTGACGAGATGTAATACATTGAAACGGCTGTCTGTGGATGACACAATAATATATATATATATATATATATATATATATATATATATATATATGTATATATATATATATATATGTATGTAGTGGTATTGGTAGTACTGGTTGATGCTAAATATCAATAATTTAAATTGAATACATTGATTAAATGAAAAAATATATTGATCAAATGAGAAATGTTTTAGCAGTAACTACTTCTCTCATCCTAAGAGAGATTTCTGGATCTCCCACAATGTCTTTGACATTTCATTTTCTTTAATTTCTAACGGCTGGTTGAATTACTTTTGATGAGTGAATCTTGAGAGCCAGGCAGCATTAAATAGTCTTGCATTACTCACGTCCTACTCCTCTACAAGTTATGTGGATTGTAATTTCAGCCATGACATTGAACTCTATAATGTTATTCCCAGTCATATTTACTAATTTAATGTTCCACTGATTGAACCTTTATCAGTGATATTTCAGATACTTTCAGCGGTGAAGTGTTGTTGAACAGTGACAATGCAAACATTTTGTACCAGCCTAGGCAAGGTTCAGCAATAAAACTATGAGAAAAGGTACTATTTCTTCCCACGTTAAGCCCGACCTTGTGTCACATATTGCTGTGGTGGGACAGTGATTAAATAGAACTATGAGAAAAGGCAAAGTTTTCATGTAAGTTATAATATTCATTAAGATTAAATTTTCCAAAACCAGGCAAGGCTGCTGGGAGCCTGGAAAAGGCTTGTCCTGGTCTGGTGCTGCCACTGCTGTGGAAATGAATAGGAAATATATTCCCTTCCTTTCTTAAGAATTATATAAACTACTAAAATTCAAACAATTCACTGATAAGAAAAATTAACCAGTATAAGTCCAAATACTCATGTCCTCGAAATGTCTCTGGAATAGGTTAAATTTCAAAACCTTTCTCTGGGTGAGGTGTGTGTCTTAAGCCACCTCCCTCCCATCTTTTTTTAAACACTGCATCACTGAATGCTTGCAAAGGTTAAAAGAATTTGGATATTAAACCAAAATTTATCTTTATCAAGGAGACCACCTTCACCAATGGAGCATAATCCATTCTTTGAATGTTCGATCATATCTGTCTGGTAATGGCAATCAGTAAAAAGCTGGGAATAGCAACAACAGATTTTTTAAAAACATTTTTCACAAACTGTCTGGAGTACATTCCTTTTGCTGGAGAACTTGATTTCTTTGAAATTTCTCTTTATCAAAGATAAACAGCACCGTTTACAGTGACATAACTAGAGATTTAGGCTTAGCTCCTTAAGGAGAACCCCTTCAACATTTTGTGAGATTTGATGGAAAAAGAAAATTTGCAATAGATAGATGCACTATCACTTAATTGGGGAAAAATGATCCCAGAGGCTGAATTATTATTCATGCAATTAATTTATGTACAAATATTTCCTTGCTATTGTATAATGTCAGTAGAAATGCAGTGGGTGAACTACTATTTATAAAGCATCTGCCCCCCCTTGAATCAGAGCCTGACGTCTCTGACGATTTACCAAATTTACCAAACTTAAATTTTCATCCTTGCCCAACTAAAAAGCTCTTGGTTGTTCATTGGATATTTTGTGATTCCCAAGATATCCATAAAAGCTTCCATTGGAGGAATGATTCTAATTCTTTCTTCATTTATAATGTGGCCTTCCACACTGTGATATGATGCAACCTACTATGATACCATTGCTTATTGAAATATCATAAATTCAAAAGATATTCAAAAATAAATTCAAACAGACAGGAAATCACAACACTTAAATTTGAGCAAGTCTTTTATTTTGGAGGTTTTGATACATTGATGTGATAGACTAAATACATTTTTCTTGCAGCAGCAGGTCTTGAGAAAACAAAAATATTGTAGTGACCAGTTAATATTCTTGAATTAAAAAAAATCAATAAAAACAGTTTTTCAACAGTGTTTTTTTATGAGTACAAGAAATGAATGTTCTATTCACATGTTTGTGAGAATCCATTTTAAAATATATATTTGAAAAAAGAAAAAATAGATTACAAATAAAATAAAATTATCATTTCCATCTTTTGTCTTTTCATTAAATAGATTCACTCTTATTTTATTTACAAAAAGCAAGAAACGAAAATTAAAGGAAATTTTCTTTAAAAAAACATTGCCTTTTGAAGAGAAAAATATTTTGAAAATAAATTTTATCAAACTGTTTAAGTTGTCACCTTTGCTTTTTATTTAGATAATATTTTGTTTGTATGTTCAAAATCAGGAGTGCAGAGCACTACTCTGGTACCTCAGTGAAAAAAAAAGACAAAATCAATAAACAAAACATTTCAGCACCTAAAAAGCTGTCAGCTCTGGCACCTAAAAAGTTAACACTGCACCCCTATTTAGAATATTCATGAAATGAAATATCATTGATTGTAACAAAGACTTCAATGAACAATAACATTTTGAATAGAATTTGAAAAAAAATCTTTTTTATGATAAACTAGAATCATTTGTATTTCGATATAAAAATTGAGAATAAATGAAGCAAAAAGTAATATTGATTCACAATGAAAAGATTCCTTTTGTTAAAATAAAGGGAAAAGGGATAGTATTTTTAAGAATATCTTGAAACTATTTCTGTTGCATAAGTTCTTTTTTTTTAATATCTTGTTTTTATATTTTTTAAGTCAGTTATTTAAAAAAAATCAATATTGATTGTAACTTCAATTTTGTCATGTGAGGATTTGAGAAAAAGTGACTATCATAAAGTATTAATTGGAAATGATTTTTGCAATGCAAGGTCTGCTGCACTTTTACTCCACAATTAACTGATATGTCTAAATCCTTTATGTATCTGTGCAAATATCCACAAAAATTCAACTTTTGACAACAGATTATATCATCATTACTTGAAAAATCCAACAGAATTTTCTCCATTGATATCAGAATCATCATTAGGTTTTTGAAGCTGCATTATTTAGGTTTTTTGAAAATATTTATCATTTGAAAAAATTTATTAAACTGATCATGCTGTTGTATAACATTGTGAAGTTAGAAAATAAACAATTCTCATTCAAAAACGGTGGAGAACTGACTAAAATAAAGATTCCAAGAAATGATTATCTGTTGCAGAATCATATAGAGTAGAAAATAAGATATCACATATTTAATTGCAAATCTCTAGTTGAGCAATCAGAAAACTTGTTGATCCTTATAGCTTGAGCATTCTTTATTTTGTTTTCAATATCAGGTCACTTAGATTATTAATTTGATTTTGTACAAAAATTCTAAATAGATTTTTTTGCTTCCAGAAAAAACATACAAAATGGCTTCTTATATTAATAGAAAAATTTCTGTATGGTATTTTGAGCTAATGTAATTATTACAACACGTTTATATTTTCCGGCAGCACTTTGCTGACTAGGCACTGAACTATGACAAATACAGATGGCTATTCTTGAATTACATTACAGAAAGCAGCTAAGAAAGCATATAAAGAAATTCTTTTCATCTCATCATGAATCACAACCTGAATGCTTTTGAACCATTCAACATGTTTTAGTGCACTTTATTTTAATGTCAATTTTTAAGAGACAAAGAAAGCAATGAAATAAATACATTATCAGTTTGGGAAGGTGAGTAGATACGAGAAACGTGGATGTCCACTGGGAGAATGGGGATAAGGGACAAACAGTGCATTTGATCCCCTCTGGATCAGGCCTTCTCAGTGAGTCACAGCTTAGAGGCTTCCTGATCCTGTACCTGACATCCAAATATATCTTTAGACAAAAACATTTCAGTAGTCAACGAATGAAACTTTCATATTGGCATATTGATATCTGTACTCATCACCCCATTTCCCTTTCATCTTTCAAAAGCTAGAAATGTTTTCAGAGAAACGTTTACCCTCCCCGTCAAAAACTTTTGGCTTGAAGCGCAGAATTCAGTCTAAATACACATTAAAAAATCACAAATCACATAAATGAAACGATAGACATGGTTTGTCCAATTTTTCAATAAACATTCATGTAGAGCACGACCCAATAAAATATCAGATGAGTCAAGTTAACAACATTTATGACAAAAGGTGTGAATTACTGTTCAATTATGTGAGCTGCCAACAAATATTGAAATGGAAAAAGTGGTTATGAAATGATTGTCTTATTAATTTTCCGGTTTCCAAATGAGTTTTGTGAATGATCTTTTTTAAATTCCATGTGAATAGCATTACAACTTCCTGTATAGATTATATCAGTCAAGAGAAAGTCAACATCATAGCAGATTATGCTTCTACTACATAATATACCATGTGATTATCTACATTATTTGTCCGTGGAAGTTAAGGGAGGTAAATATTAAATGCTAATTATTGAGTATTCTCTCTTACTTTTTTTTTTTGCAAATGTGTAAAAAATCTAGGTCCATTCTGGTCAAACATAAACAAGAAATGCTGAGTAACATAATTTTTTTTTTCATTTAAGAACAATTCAATCACAAAATTATTTGAATATGCTATCTTTTCAGACTGTTTGGGTTGAGTAGTTATAAATATAAAAAAATTATGCATAATATCAAACAGCTCATTATTTCAAATCAAGGATGTTAACAATTTCAGTTGAGTAAATCAAAATATAATATACACATAATACATGAAAAATATGTTTGGATTTATGGATCTGCTTTTTACCCCCATTTTTCAAAATTGACCACTAATTAGAAAAATGACTATGTATTAACAAAATGGAATTTATCATTGGATAAGTAAGAAATTATTGTACTTCAGACGCTATGTAATTAATACCAGAAGTGGCATGTAGGTACAACTGTGTGTGGGGGGATCCAGAAAAATGATAAAAAACAATCTTCAAAATAATCTAAAAAATATCTTCAAAATAATTTGCTGGGGAATGCAGTTTGATTTATCACTGTTTTTGCCACTGTTAATAAAAAGTGCAGCAGACATCTTGGATAATGAAATCTAGCACTGCATTTTGTGTCCACAACTTCCTTTTATAAAGATGCAAATCTTTGTTAATTGATGCTATTTCTCACTATGAATCCTCAAAATAATATTCTGGAAACTTGAAAATTCCAATATTGGGAAATAGAGCCAAGAGGATGTACTGTACTTTTTTTTAAATGGGATGTATTCGGTCATTAAAATTGAGTGTGAGCATCATTTATTATATACAGTGAGAGAGAAACAACTAATGCATAGTCAAATATTCTCTCTGTATTGGAGGCTTTTACTCAACTAAACCATGTATATACATATTAGTTAATGCATGTGAAAAAATTCATACATATATTTGAATACTAAGAGATTATTTTTTCTTCAGAAAAAATATATTGAAGTTGTTTCAATGAAAGAGTCCATAGTTTCAAATGATGGGTAATAGATATTTTTATCAGCAAAATTGATACCTTTACGTAGAAGAGTCCATTGTTATGGATTGAAACAGAAAAAAAAAATCACATTCTCCATTATATAAGTAGATGTCTTTTTAACAGTGACGTAAGTCAGCAGTCCTATGAATGGCAGAAATTTCTTCTCAAGATGAGATTCAAATATATTACCAGCATTTGTAAGGAATGAAGTGACCCAAAGAGAGAGTGGTTAAAGAGAGAAAGACAGCGTTCCTGACAGAAAGAAAGCTCTAATCTTGATAAGACAAAGGCTAATTAGAGAGAGAAAGCATTGTTCGAGATTTATATATAATATCAAACTGCACATAATTTCAAATCAAGAATTTTATCGAGAGTAGATAAAGAAAAGTGAATATTTGTTTTTCTTTTTTTAAAAATCAATTCTACAAATAGAAAAGAGAAAGTACAATGAAGAAAGAAAGAAAGTAGAAAATACAGTGTTTATAACTAATGTATACACGGCAAATATGTATTTATAACTTTTTCATTTTCTAATGAATTAGGTTGCATTTCAGACATTTTTCATTTTATTTTTGATGCAATGATTATTTATCTTTCTCAAATGTTTTGACAGGAATTAACTTGAAAAGTCAATTGAAAACAAATAGTTTTATTACAGAAACAAATGTTGATAAATAATGCCAAACGCTGTCAAAACTTGTATTTACAACGTTTTGAAAAGAGTCCGTTCTTTTTCTTGCTTTCAATAGAGAAAACAAAATTTACATGAGATAAATAAACATTATGGTTGAATACCAAAATAATCTGTTTTCTGGTAAAACCCCAAGTTTTACTTAGTTTGCTTATAGTGTTCTGTCTGTTTCTTATTCTGCAGCAAATTTTTGCAGATATTTGGTCGTTATATATTCTTGGCTGTAGCTACACAAGAAATAGGCTGATGAGAATAATTCTTATTACCAAGTTTATCAGAGTCTTTTTAACAACCAAACATTTGGGAAGAATGTGCCAACATGGAAAATAGCTGTTGCTCAACTTGTAGCAAAAATCATTCATGATAAAGTAGTTTAAGATCCAGCACTTTTATGTCATTTTTTAAAAATTAAAATATTTGTGATTTTTTGGATGTATTATAGCATAAAACGTAAAAATAAAATAGAGTTGTGCATAAAAAATTCTTTAGGCGTCAACAATATTTCACCTGAAAAAAATTATTTTGATAACTAGAGAAATACAATTAATCTGTATCACAATGATTAAAAAATATATATATAGATACAAATTAAAAAAAAAAATTAACTGCTGCTTAGTTTTAAGCAGTCAGAGATTTTATTTCCTGCATAAAGTAGCTGATAAGCCCATGCCATGACAATTTAGTAATACATTTGTCTTTTTAAAAATCCAAGTTTGTATACCAAGTAATTGAGTTGTCACATGGAGGAAATGGAAAGAGATACTCCAGATTTGCGATGTACTCATAAAAACACCAATTTCAGTCAAAATGATTTAGATGTGTGGTCATTATTTCCTCAAAACAAGAAAATACAGATTCTGATTATTTTGCGACAGAGCATCCATTTTCTTTCAAAGAAAATGGAAATCTTATAAATGTTTTCAGCCTATCACACACACACACACACACACACACACACACACACACACACACACACACACACACATATACTTTACTTATTTCACAACAGCATTTGTTTTAGAAAAAGAAGACAAAAATTATTTTACTACATCTAACTCTGCATTGAATGCAAAATATGGACTTTTGGCGGTCAGCCTCCCATTCATAGTAATAGCGCATTAGGTGCAGAGTAATAGTTCAATCTTCTTTTATTAAGTACATCTTTTAGGTTGGCAAATAAATTGTAAGAATAAAACACATCCAGAATATTTGCCAGAAGGCAGAGAACTAGATTTTATGCAGATTTGCATAAAAAGGTAGACAAATAATACATGTATTCAATCGTGTCCATTTAAAATAAAATGTAACATCTTAATATCAGTTTTGTAATTAATTACAAATTCTGAAATGACTGAGATAAATTGAGTTTAGAAAATAACTAAAAAGTAGTGGAGGGGAGGTAACTCTAGGTATCTCAGGTTTTGGGTCTAGTTAATCCATCAGTTGAGCCCACTCCTGGAGAGCAGATTTGCATGTGATAACAAGTATATTGTGTTTATATAGTAAATATTGATCAAGTCTTATCATCATCCAATTAGTCAAAGTAGTACTCCTTTATTATAAGATTAAAGTCCCGTATCTGTTGATGTAGAAACAAAAAACCTCCAGAAAACTGAATTGGAGCATAATTTCTAGGTGGAATGCTAATGAATATTTTTCAAAAAGGATCTTAAAATTAAAGTGATACATCTAAAAACAAAGAACCATGAGTTCAATGATGTGCCCACCATCCATGGTAGTAGTAGCAGAAGGAGTCTTCATTAAATTTAATGAAATTCTTATACTCGTAAAATATTGCGATATGAAATATTCTGCTAGTATTTTTCAATAAAAATCATAGATGGCCATGACATCATTAGTGGCTGATAAAAAAAATTGACCCTGTTTAGTCAATGTTTGTTGCTCTGTTAATGCTATATTGAAACTATGTTGAAAAGTCTCTGAAACCTCAATGATTTTTTATTTTTTACAAACAAGGTGTTCTACTCATCGTATCACTTTGTTCAGATTAATTCTCTTGTTTTTCTTGTTATGGCATTTTAAAGTTTAAAGGAATGGCTGATGATGCAGGGAAGGAAAAGGGAGCTTACCAACCTCAGTGGGATAAAGTCTAAATAATTGACAGGGAGCAGTCCTGGAGAATGAGATACTTGTAGGAATCAGCACACATACTATACTATAGTAATGTGATAAGCATACCAAGTATAGATATCAATAACATAAGGGAGCCACTGATTAGGAAAGAAATGCTAGATTTAAGGTGCTGTATGTGATGTGTTTGGGAAGGAATGTGCACGCCCCATCAGAAGAAGTTTCAACTCATCAAAGTCTGCTCCTTTGATACTAATGTGAAAACCAAAACCAATTGTGCTCAAGTAGTTATATATATTTTTAGATTTTCATCAATGGTACCATTTGAAACTTCAAAGAAAACTAATAAGGTATTTTTTTCCGTAAAGCAATTCAAGTAAAAAATTTGGATTGTTCAATCATTTTTTATGTTAAAATACAGTCAGGAGCATGCCTTATGATTTGAAGGTGTGTGTGAGTGTGTGTGTGTGGGGGGTGAACTCTAATTTGCCAACAAAGTGGTCATGCAGGTCTCTAATTTACCAGCATAATAGGCATGTAGACCAAAATGAGGGGAGAAATCAGTGTTGCTAAATATGGTTTATCATTTGTAGTTAAAACTGTCTTTTGAAATGGCTAAAATCAGTTGAATTTCTTATATTTTAGATGCTATATATTATGTTTAAATGCTTGGTTCTAAGAATTAAAAACTGGAATATTACACCAGAGGAACCACAAAACATGATTAAATGCATGCCTTGTTATGTTGATCACAAAAAATTGGTTTTCCTTGCGTAATGTTCGTGTTTTTAACTTTCAAACCTAGATGTTAAGAGGTAAAAAATCTGTTGGTTCAAATACTTATATATATATATATATATATATATATAGTACCTATCATATGTATCATAAATTGCATTGCATCATATAGAAACTTATTTGAAATGATTTTCCATCATTACATGGTTAATGTATCGCTCAATTTTTACTGAAACAGACAAAAAAAAACAAGAATTTGGGTTGAATGCAGTTTTTTGTGCCTTTGCATTACCGGAGGCTGTTTAGCTCAATGGTAAGAGCATTGTTACGTTGAAGCAGCTACCCTATTAGTGGCAGGTTTGATTTCTGCAGTAGCCCCATTTTCTTTAACTGTTTAATCTATTTACGTTGTCCTAATTGAGTGATACATCAAACATGTTATGATGGAAGATCATTTCAAATAAGTTTCTATATAATATAATGCAATTTATAATTCATTCAGTTGAACCAAATATGTCCAGTCTTTAATTTATACCTATCATATGTATATACTCATTTAAAGCCCAATTATCAAATGGGAAAATATACACTAAGACTCCAGAACAAATAATGGATGAAAATTGAACACTTAATTTCATCAAACTTACCAGCTCTAATCGGCTATCGTATATTTTTTTGCAGTTAAATTGGAAAAATCAGCTAGAACTAGCCAAAAAGCGTCTCAATCATGGCCATGTTGGCTATTCATATTTTCATGTTTTATTTTGATAATAGATCATAATGATATGCTTATAACTTTTGATTCTTTTTGTTGAGTTGATGACTAAAGATTTCCTTCTAAGTGAGTGTACAAGAGTCCCTTGATATAGTGCAGTTTGCTATGGTGTGATTTGCGATACAAGACAGGTGAGAGGTGGACCTCAACATTTATCTCTATATTAATGTCTACAAAAAACCATGAATAAAAACACTTAATATGACTAAAATGTTAAATTTGCAATTAATTAAGATATGATTAGATAATTTCTGAGATGAAAATAACATCTTCATTCACTGGTGAACTTTTTTGGCACATATAATTGACTTTTGGTTATCTGCTGTTCACAATGTGATTATCTTGGACCCAAACATCTGCATTATAAAGAGGGACTGCTGTATTAATTTTACCTGATTTTTATCTGGGCTCTGACCAGGGCAGCCAGATATGGTATTCTCATAGTAGTAGCAGCAGTGATATTTCTGATATAAGTGCAATCATGGCTTTTTGTTTTGGTTCTACTCCCCAGGACAAACAAGGAAATATTGATGTCACCACTATGAAAGTACCAAATTTGGATGCTCTGACTCTTACATAATTATAAGTTTCATTTTTAAGTGCTTTATCATGAAATATATTGTGCTTGACTGCTGACTTTGCATGAAATAAAATTTGCTTCCAGACCATCTACAATTTATCAGCGTTTCTTAAACTTAACCAGAGATAGTATGATACTATTTAAGAGTTTATGGGACACCAAAGATATTTACCAAAAAGAACCAATTGCTAACCACAGAATGGAAAAGCTCAAAAAGATTTATCCTTCTCTAACAATTACTGATGTGTTTTTATTTATTTCTTTTGTCATGCTGAAGGAAACCAATTTATAAAATTAGGTGGAACTGCCGTGGCTTGAATGTTCATACATTTCACCAGTACGGCAACTCCCAACCAACCTAATGTACATGGTAGAAATGTACTCCTTAAGAGAGTGTCTGTTTGAAAAGTAAAACTATCTATGTTATCACTCAATTCAGCTAAAAAATCTAAATAAAAAGGCAATCTTTTGTTTTATGTCACCGGAAATTGTAGATCACTTCAAATTACGGATGGATTGAAAGCATTCAATAGTCTACAATTACAACATAAAACTGTCGTCATCTTTTACAACACACACGGGTATTTCAAGTTATATACATGGTACTGTTATAATGTTTAAAATATAACAAAACAGTCTATTGTAGAAAAGGACAAATATATACAAAACTTATCTTGCTGAAATATAGATCAAACTAAAAAAATAAATGTAAAACAGGGCAAATAATTCACATCATAGACTGTAGATGAGGTTTTAACAAAAACAATATCTTTTATTTTCATGAAAACCATGAAATATTGTGGACTCAGCTTGGGTTACCTGGGCCAGTGGTTCTCAAATTTTTTCCCTGTCGACCCCTCAATGTTCTAAAAAAACATGTGCGGACCCCTAGAATGTTTTTATGTAATAATAAGCTATCAGAAGTTTTCCGGAACTATATTCTTTTTGACAGATATATGTACATTCAAAAAAGGAAAAGCAACGAAATAAAAGTCAATGGAATGAATTATTTCATTTGTTCTTTACTAAACTCTTTGAAGTCTGGTTCAGCGATAAACAGCTGAATTCTCATATCTGCCTCAGTCTTTTAAGATGATTAGTTTTGTGTATGCAGAAAATCCTGCTCTGTATAAATACATTTGGAAAAGGGAGAAGTACTTCAATAGTTTTTTCTGATACATGTGGATATGCTTTTTTTTTAATTTAAATTTTTGATAACTGATTTTTTTTTACTATTTTTCTATTCTTTTTTTTCAAAATGATTTTCTTTTCATGGACCCCTTATATAGGTCTCGCCAACTACTAGGGGTCCGTGAATCCCACATTGGGAACCGCTGACCTAGGTTAACAATTGGGGGATAAAAAAATTTAAAAAAAAACAAAAAAACTGTTTGTTTTTTACAAAAGTTTTTACAATAAAAATAATTTCAATCACCATCATTGACTCATTCATTATTGAACAAAGCAATGGTTATAAAGATAATTTTGTCCAGATTTCTGAAGTCTCTGGAAACACAATAAAGAACAGAGAGGAACTCAATGAAGCATACCTGCTTAAGTCACATTTCAGGTAAATGCTTAATTGTTAGTTCATTGGGGAACATCTTTATGAAAAAAAAAATCTTTGGCAACATTATTTCCATGAGGATAATAATGATAATATCTAAAAAACAACTTTTTATCATTATTTTTAAATTTTAAGTATATAATAACAGACTTGGTTGATAGCTGCTATTGATACTTTACATGACAGACATGGTAGGATAGGAGAGGGGAGAAAAGAAAGGGTGTTAATACAAGAGTGGAGTCTTGACAAGAAAAAAAATTACTCCCCTTAGAACATAATTTTTTTTTTTTCGAGGCCATAAATAAATGAAACAATTCCTTACCAAATGGTTCCAGGTCTGAATGACGTAACTGGGTGTTAAAGGTATTTTTTATTTAATTTTATTCAATGAAGTATTATAATTTTCAGGGCTACCTTCAGCTTAATTTTTCTAGTTGCCTTTTTTTTCCTTTTTCACTGGCCTGAATAAAAGTTGAAATAAAACTTGAATTTTATGCTTGTTTTGGAATAAAAAAATCATCTGTGTATTAAAACATCAGCTTATGCAAGTTTTGAAAACTTCAAACGGGTGAATAATGAAAGCAAAAGTAAGTAAATTCGTGGATGGAAGAAATTTTGTCTTAATTTTTTTTTAGTTGATTGTTTATTGTAACTTGATGAAACAAAATGAGAGAATATCAGTTTTGTGATTAATTCTTAATTTTTATGAATAAAAGTTGCAATGGCTTTTCTACATAAACTAAACAAGCTTCCCATGATTGATGAAGATTTTGAATGAAACTTTCTTGCAAATGGCTGCTGTGATGGGTTCGAGAGATATTTTGTTATATATCATTATTTTGCATCTTAACTTTTTAGTGTCTTTTTTTTTTCTCTCCACACAATTGGGAAGATCACCAGATATTATATCATATAAGAATTTCAATAAATGAATTGTGAATCATTCTTTCATCCATTAAAAAATAATATTTCTACTCTTATAAAATTCTAAAGAAATGTCAGAGGGAAAAATATCTTATACACAAATATTACCATGAAAAATTGAATTTGAGATCGAATGACATGTTATGATGGTTTTATTATGTTTCTTCATGCGCTTGTGTGTCCTAGAATTCTTGGCCATACCACTTAGCCTACAGACTTGAAATTTGGCATCAGTAATCCACTACACTCGCTCAAAAAACGTTTTTATTTTTGGAAAAAAAAAAGAAGCTTTTTTTAAAAAACTTATTGGGGCCCTTATTTTGACAGGTTTTTTTAAAACATGTAGAATAGAGTAAAAAAATCTAGATTCTTAATTATCTAGATGTTTTTACTCTGTTTTAGATGTTCAGTGATGTCATAAATAGAATTTATTCTGACCATATCTATTCTTTGATAGAATTTTTTTTTTTGCAATACTTCAATTTTTGACACTACAGTTGTTCAGTTATTTACAGTAATATCAATTTTTAAGTTATTTTGGTTTGCTATTTAAGTATGTCTGAATGTCCTTCTTTCAACACAGTGGTTCTCAATTGGGAGGTGTTTGGCTCTCAGGGGAGGAATTTTAATCAGGAAGGGAATTGGGAAAGAATCTCATTTAGGGGAGGATTATATAATGGACAATATAATGGTAAAAAAATTATTAGATTACAATTTAAAATGGGGAAGGAATTGAGAAAACCTAGGATTGCAAGGAGGAAGTGTGAGACCTGGGACACTGAGAACCAAGCATTTGATATCCTACACCCACTTATATCGTATTTGTAGTATAAAAAATTAAATCATACCATTATCTGTTTCATTGATAAAATATACAGCTTGATTTTGGGGGCATTATTTCTTTTATTGTAGACAATAAATTATGACAAAAAAAAACAAACAGAACACAATAAAAAATATCATTTTCTTTACTTATACTTATACAGGAATCCTAACCAAAACAGTATAGTAATATTATCAATCTATAGCTTTTCATGCTTTTGTTCTTTTAGGTGAAAATTGTTTGTAGTTATGGTTAAGATAAAAGTTATTTTGAAAAATAGAAATTTGTGTTGAATTCATAATTCTGAATAGATCTCACTTCTCTGGCTAGAAAGTAGAAACTAGAGCTATGTTTCTCATTTAAATGAAACAGAATAAAATTTTGTATGACATTAAAAGTACCATAACTTTTAAATGATGAAATAATTCAATAGAATATTTTGTAATTTAAATTTTCATCAAATTATGGAAGGAAATACTTTAAAAAAAAATTTGCAGCCATTTTAACAAATTGCAGTCAAGATCTCACAGATTTAAAGTTATAAAATTCTTTTGAACATTTTTGCTTTTTAAAGGTTAAAAAAAAAAAAAAAAATACAGGCATCCATTGATTTAGTGTGGTTTGTTATAATGTGTTTCTCAATATAAGATGGGTGGGTTGTGGACCCCAACATTTTTGTTTGCATTATTGCCTACTCATCCTGAAAACTGTAAATAAATTCAGAATTTCATCAAAAGACTTACTTATGATAACTAAAATATCAAAATTCTTCAATTTGCAATGAATTAGCATATAGTCACATGGTATTTTACTCATAATTTTTTTGATTTTGTGATGAAAACACCTTTGTTCACTGGTGAACTTGTTTTGGTACTCGTAGTTGAATTTTGATTATATGCAGTACAGTTATGATGTAGTTGTGTTTGTTGGACCCCCCCCAACAACCAGTGTCATAAAGGGGGACTAATGTGTTGTGCATTGATGTGGATTTTCATTAGATTTGATATCTGGCTCAAAATGATTTTTTCTTGTGCAAAAAGACAAATTTTTTTTTTATTGTATAGGAAGAATTCATGGTCTATTTGTGAAACTGATGCCATGCCATGTAATGGCATTTCCGGCTACAGGAATATTCTACAGTTAAAGTCATGATGATAAAGAGGATATAACTATTAATGATAATTCAAGGAATGCTTGAAAACAGAAACAATTCTCTATAAATTAGTCTTTTGATTGACAGAGTATGAATAAAATTTGATGAAAACAGATTTTTTTTCAGTTTATATGTTTTTTTTATATTATTTTTTCCCCATATCAATAATAAATTGACTCTTTGGATTATTTTAAAATCAGAGAATGTCTTTCTATGGCTGTTAGTAAATAACAAAGACTGAGAAAAAAACAAAACAAAATGAACCCCAAAACGCTTTTGGTGATCTATGCTGTTTACTAAACGCCGTAGAATGATGGTTTATGTAGTTGCAACGAAAAGCAACAGATTACTGTATTTACTCGTGTACGATGCAAGAAATTAAAAAAAACAAAAAACAATGACATAGTGGGGGAGTAGCATTATACTCATGTATAAAAAGAAAAAAAAAATGACAACATATATACATATATTACTGATTGTTGGGGTTGCATTATATTTGAGATTGCATTGTACTCGAGTAGATACTGTAATAATGGTTGACAATGCTTCTTCTAATGATGATAAAGTTCAAGATAACAATAACTATAATTGCTGGGTGAAAAATATCTCTTTAATTTCTTTTTTCATAATAAAAAAAATAGACCAGTTGAGGCAAAAGAGACAATTCTTAGTGAATTAGAGATAAAACTGTCTCAGTTTATATTTTTGCATGACTGCTCCGATTATTTACTATAAAGAAAGAAAAAATTTTTTTCGTAATTATGTACTTGAGTTGGTATTTGAATAATTTTAGAATTTTTTCTTTCTGCATTTAACAAATAATCAGGTATACTATTATTTTTTGTACACTTCGGTTATTCATATCAGTTCTATCAAGAGGTTCTTGCTGGAGATCAAGTGACAGCAAACCTTCTCAGTACTCTCCTTTATGAAAATTGAAAAAAATTTTTTTATTCATATCCTTATCTGAATTTTGTTACATAGGGTGTATTTATCATTACATCTGATATTGGCCAGAGTGTACATAGCTGAAACGTGAACAAATTGACACATAGACAAAGAAAATAGTCCGACCATATCATACATAATGATATTGTAATTATGTATTTCATTAGTTATTTTTTGCTGCTGTTTTTCGCTGGAGATCAAGTGACAGCAAGTATCCTCAGTAGTCCAGCACTTTCCTTTTATTATCATAATTACAATTCATCCATCAATGATTTTTTTTTTGTACCAGTGAAGTGTTCAAAACAGCAGTTATTGATGGTTTTCACTGGAGATCAAGCGGCAGCAAGTCTCTCCAACATTTCTGTTGGTCTTAGTCATGCAATAATATCAAAGATGTGTGCTGGAGTAGCGAGGAGACTTGTTCTTGTCTCCTAAGTTAGTTGAAATTTTAGAAATGCTTGGTAGAATGAAAATAGAATTATTTCACAACAGACTAGAATGTTGCACCATTTAAAAGATTTTGAATCCACTGAATAAACAAACACCAAATGATTACGAGCACACAAAACACACACGTTTAGCCAATCCCGCTGTTTATTATCATTATTACATTACAAAAATAAAATATCGCAGATAAATAACAAAGTTACCTCCCTTGCACACTTCTTGGAAAAAAAAAAAAAAAAAAAAGCGGAAGAAAAAAAAAGGGTCTGATAGCTGTTCACAAAAAAAGAATTGCATGTCTGTTCCATTACTAAAACCCTTAAATTTTTAATGGCAGTATAAATGATATTCCATAATCCTCACATTTTATTTGACAAAGTTTTTAACATATGTGTTAAAAAGTAGATAGAAAAGTGAATAAGAGAGAAACAGTTGTCTATAATTTCCAGAAGAACCATTAACACTCGAAGAATTTTCTTAGACAATCTAACTCACTTCTGTCATTTTTTATTGTTCTCACAATATTTTGGCCAATCCATTCTATGGCCTCCTTCAGGTTTTTCCCCCATTCTGTCAAATAACTTTACCGAACAATTTCATATATTTATAACAGCAATGCTCCTAACATAGAATGTAAATGTTTTTAATTAATTTCTTTGTTTAAGCAGGACTTCCATAATTTGCATTAAATGTTGTAAGCATAGAAATATCACACCTGAAGAAAGTTCTTGAATGAATTGTCCTAAACGTAGTGTGTACAGCATAAATGGTGAGAAGGGCAAAAAAAAATCAAGTTTTCCAATTTCCGTTTTATGTATCAATCAGTTTATACAACATGATGTTTGAAAAGTAAAATTCGGGGTTCTCAAACTTTTTCATCCTGTCCCACTATGTTAGTATATGCCCTGTGAAGAATTTTGTGCAAAATGTATGGATACCCATAGACCAGACTATGAAATATAGGGTTTGTTTGTAACTCCATTCAATTCAGTGTTACATTTTTAATGGAACGGATGAGCTTGGCTCTCTCCAACAATTTACTCAATTCTGGGCAGTTTCAAAGAGAGACACATCCACACAAAATTCTCAGTAGACAGTCTTGCTCAAAATTCGCCTTTGGTTATAAACGCTGCTGGCAAACCTTGTTCAAAACATACAACAGTTGCATTTACTCGGCTGTGATTACTTCAGAATTCCCGTGTTTTTACAAACCTCGCATACCCCAGTCATTTCACATGCACATCCCTGGGGTATGTTTGAGAACCCCTGCTATACAACTCAACACACTTTCAAACGACTCATGTTGTTCATCAGGGTTTGTTTATACAATCAATACTCATCATATTTCCCTCTAAGCACGTGGATACACATTCCAGTCAGAGCACAAAGGAAATCAATGTGTGCACAAAAGGTTAGTTATCTAAAATAAAGTAGCTTTGCGATTAATGAGTTTTGACTTAACCATTCACAGATATTAATGATAATAATCTGTGAATTGATGGTTGTTATTGTAATTAGTTTATTTTGACATAGCATCATATAGAAATGAGAAATACTCATTGATGTTCTATCTGTTGGGACAAGAAAAAACTCTACTAAATACATTACTTCATAGAATGAAACAATACTTGTATTATGTTAAAACATACCAATTCAGTTTGTTAATCACAAGAGTTAGGCTTTGCCAAGCACTCAGTATTCACTTACTTTTATCACAAGAAAAGATTTACAGAACTTGAGATTTTTGCACACACTGACAACTAAAATTTAGAGGGAACATTGGTATATATATATCAGACAATAGTTTGTGAAATAACTCCATTTCAAGTTTTTGAAAAAAAATAAAAAATTCAAGGAGCAGTTTAGCAAGCAAGTCGTAAAGTGGTGTCAATAAGAGCATTTTTGAATGCAGTCACTGAGTTATGTGTTGAATATTTTGAAAATATTCAGCTCCATTTGTATTTATGGTAGAACACCACTAAAAAAACTGGTAATCATATTTCTGGTTCAAATGATGCTGTTTCTAAAATAAATTGAATAGATTTTAACTTTAAAATCAGTAAAATTAGCAAATAAAATTTTAGCTGAAGATGAGTAAAGTAAAAGTCAATAATTAGTTATTTAAAATATTCCTAATGACTCAAAAGTAATTTAAAAAAAATAGATCAAGTTATCTATTAAACCATTATCATTTTTGATGATTACAGTCAAATTGCATTGGACACAGTGGTTCTTGTATGATCAGCAAAGTTAAGCTTGGTCTGTACATAGATGGGTAACCATCTTGGAATAATAGGTGTTGTAAGCAGCTAGGGACCATACAGGGAGCCTCCCTTGGTGATCCTCTTAATCCTCCTCAGAAGTCTTTACAATAAGCTCAATAATGCAAGTCAAAGCCCCCTTCCCCTAGCTGTGAGCGAAATGAAATGAAATGAATGAATTTTTGACTGTCTTCCATTTTAATTTTAGTTGCTTTTTATTGCAACTTCTCAGACTGTCAA
This sequence comes from Thysanoteuthis rhombus, assembly GCA_963457665.1. NCBI lineage: Eukaryota > Metazoa > Mollusca > Cephalopoda > Oegopsida > Thysanoteuthidae > Thysanoteuthis > Thysanoteuthis major. The sequence goes on from OY735203.1 coordinate 15,347,563, forward strand.
TCTACAGCAATGAGTAAACAGTTCAGTTCGGAAATGAAGAATAAGCTCAAGGTGAGACTCGAACTCATATCAATTTACTTCGGGAAGCCTGCCTATGTACAGCAACAGCTCTACTGATTGAGCTACAAGAACTCTCACGATTTACACAAAACCCTTAAATTTATTCTTCATTTCTCCCTGATTGCTCTGTGCCATATTTGTTATTGTTTTTACGTATACTAGTTGTATTAGAAGTAGTAATATTATCTTGATTTATTTCTCATCAGATGAAGCATTGTTAACCATTAATTTTTTCTTATTAGTATTTTTTTCATCTTAATTTATCAAACTTAAACTCATTTGAATGCAACATTAAGCTATCATTGAAAAATAAATGCTAAACATAATTAGAGCAAATTTATGAAAAATTGTAGTTTTCTCTTATTGGAAGCAAATTTAAATAAGAAAGAAATTGGAGAACAATGCTCATTCTGTAAACAACCTTTAAACTGACAGATATCTCAGAATATATTCAGTGAGTGAAAAACTATCCTTATAAAGCTTTAAAATTAGAAGAATCTGGATCAAAGATTCCTGCACATAACTTTTTCAATGTTCAGTCTTTTTCGAATATTTTTTCAATTTAGTATTTTCTAATCTTGGGTCAGAATTCTTTTAATTTTGATGCTGTATAAGGATGTTAAAATGAACTGTTTGCAATTTACCAGATACTTTTTGCACTCACTAAATATCTTAAGCTTAAGTGTCTCAAAATTTCCCAAACATTGATTGTTAGTGAATGAATTTAAAATTGTTTTTAAAAAAAATTGTATTTTTTGTTTTTGGAATTAAGAAATGAGAAATAAAATAAATCTTCCTGGATAAAACATTTTTTCCAATCTTCTCCAAAGATGGAAACATTTAAACACTCAAACAATAAAAATCAGGAACACTGCTTTTCACTATTTTACTAGTCTCATAAAATAGTAATGCTGAGAGAATAGTTAAAAGGTTAAAGACACTTCTAAGATTTCATCATTATTCAGGATTTTTTTCTATCAAAAAACAAAAAAAAAATGCAATAGAAAATTTAAATAAAATCCCCATTCACAAACAATCAATATTTTCTGAATTTTGAGACTATTATGCTTAAAATAGTTATATATGTTTGATATCTGTGAAATTATAAACAACTTATACACTTAATTAGAAGGGGTATATTCATCTTAGGTACTGTTTTTGACCCACGTTATTGGAATGTTTTTAATGATCATCAGGTGCTACAATGGTGACAAGACCATCGTGTCTTGGACAACTGTATCCTTGTCATTGGTGTCTCTGCACATTTGCATTTTCTTCTTTTGAATTTCAGACATTTGCATCCAATTACAAGTATATTTCATACTAGATATAATCTTATATTTTTGTATCTCTATGTCCTGAACATTCTTATACAAATATATGTATATTTCATATTAGATTTAATTTTGAATATTCATACTTTTATCAGTTTTTTTCTTGTCAGACTCCAGTTCAAACCTGGAGTTAGCTTTGTTTTTCTACCAGAAGAACAAAAATAATCCTCAGCAAATTTAGGGAAATAAAAATTAATTTCCCCAACCAGGATTTGAAATCATGACCAACTGATCGATAGTCGTGTCTTACCAACTGAACTAAATTGATAAGTTTTACATATTTATGACAATTCATCTTGCAGATATGCAAAGGCTTATTCAATTTTTATAGATAATTTCATTTATGCTAAAAATATTTTTGTATAATTCATTTATAATCATATATACAATAAAAAGTTGCAGTAATCATCTTCAGTCGGAAAAGTAGACATTGAGTTTGACCCTGCAGCAGCCAGGATTTTATTGCTCCACATAAGACATGAGAATTTAAATTCAAGATCAATAAAATAAATGTAACAATTCTTTATGTAATTTATAAAAATCTTTTTGATGAAGAAAACAAAACACGGAATATACATAGATTGGGTCACAAATGTCTGGTGTGTAAAAAACAAATAACAAATGCAAATGACTTGGGATGACAATAACCTGGACACATTTGATCATGACACAGTTGTCCAAGACACAAAAGCCCTCATACCATTACAATGCCTTCACACCTGACATGAACCAATCAGACCAGGTAGAAATTGTTCATTTATGTTTGCCACCTGAAGATGATTGAAAAAAAAAATGTCCAGAAATTAAAAAAAAAAAGGATATTAGCCTGTATAAACTCTCGATTTCTATACATTCCACAGAGTTAAAAAGTTACAACTAGTCACTTCAATTATTACTGACCACTATAATGTTTGGTCTATTGATTATAGTAGTCAAAAATACTCTTTACTTTTTATCACTGCTTTTTATACAGTAAGCAAAAAAAATATCAGATGCATTTAAAAAACTTATGTGTTTTCAAAATTGACAGTATTTTGACCCAAGATTTTTGATTTTTGTTCAGAAATTTTCAATCTTGTTTCAATATTTGTTGTCTTTGTACTTTTTAAACTTTGGTTCAAATTCTGTCAAATTTCAAAACTGTATAAGGATGTGGAAATTAACTTTTAAAAATGTGTCAGATCCTTTTTACACTCACTATAGATTTCCCTTCTATCGGTATATTTTTGAGGTGAGAATTCATTTGTTGTTTGGATAGATAATTTTTTCAGCTATTTCCTTCTTTCTCGTTAAACTTGTTTAGCACCCGGCATTAAAGGTTCTATAGCAACTTCAACAATTTTAGGTTGGTCACTCGGCTCATGACACAACCGCACCCAATCTTGCACCTCTCCAGAGGCAAAGGCCAAGTAAAATATGGCACCAAACACATAGATAGCAGCTGCAATGTAGAAAACTATTTGCCACTCAGCTTGTGTACCCTGAAAAATTGAAAAAAAAAAAAAAGACATTGTTTTTAGAACCATTTCTCAATAGATGCACTATAAAGACAATAAGAAGTAACCAACAACAATAAGAGAGATGTAGCTAGAAATTTGGAGGCCAAAGTGGGGTGCCTCCTTGAGAGGTTGAAGGACCCCTTCAACATTCACTGAAATTTGTCAGTAGAAATGCAGTAGGTGAACTACTATCTATGAAGATTTTTTGGGTCCCCCCCATTAGGCTTCAAATAGCCTCTCCCCCTCAGCAACACCTCTGGTACTTTAATTGCAAATGACAGAAAGTTTAGTATATATCTTAATTCTATAGACCTTTCCACTTAAAGTTATGGATGACTTTTTCTTCTGGATTCTTTGTAACTTTAATTGGAAAGGTCCTTTGTTTCAAGAGAAAACAAACTGTTCAGCTCATTTTTTTACCACTCAATACATTCAAAGCAACAGTAGTTGCTACTGCAGTTAATTGGTTAAAGTAGTTGAAACAGATACTTTCTATGAAACTTGTTCAGCATTTTAGAAAATAAAGTTGTAAGTCTGCATTTGTTCAGTAAAATCTGATCATTTTGTTACATTACTCGACAAATAGCCATTGTATGAAGTTGACATGAGCCAGAGATATTAGTCAGCACACAAGGCAATGTAGGGTCAACTTTGTAATGTTTTGGATCAACGATTCCTGAGAAATCTAATGTAATGTGATTACTCAACAACTGACCATTGTATGAAGTTGAAATTCGCCAGATATATTAGTCCACAAACAAGGCAATGCTATGTCGAGTTAGGTTCTCAAATTATCTCCCTTGATTTTTGCTGTTCAGAATTATCTATATTGAGGTATAAGATATTTAATTTGACGAAACTGGGAAGAAACCAAGGTACTTCGAAACCCTGGTTTTCTAGTGTACAAAAAATTTCTTTACATATCAGTTATGGCAGGCTCATACAAATACCATAAAATCTGGCTCCTTCCAAACATGCACCCTTGGAACATGCATGCCTTAGTTATAATATAGTTTTTATTGAAGTGAAAAAAACTTATAAATTATTACATTTTCAAATTTGTTCAATCTATTAGATTAATATTACATTAATTACATTAGATCCTTACATTTAATATGAATTATGTAAATCATTATAAATTAAAATACACTTAATCATTATAACATTTGTTTAGTAAATAAGATTATTACATTTGATATGATATTAAACTTAATATGAATTATTACAAATGAAAATACATTTCATGTAAATAATCATTATGTTTTTGAAATTACATGTTGTATTATAATTTAAATAAATCATTACAAATCAAAACACATCTAATATAAATCATTAAAAATTAACATACATTTAATATAAAATATCATACAAAATCATTATGAATTAACACACATCTAATATAAAATTTCTTCCTGGTAGGTGGATATTTTGTTTGTGAACTGGTCAGCCTACACAGTCCGAAAAAGTTTGGGATACACTGACTTGGACCTTAAAGATTCAAGATGAGATCAAAACTTACCATCGGAGTTATAGCAGCAGTTACGAGGGGACTGATGAAGCCAGTAATGGCTGCCAAAGAATTTGAAATGCCAAACAGAATCCCAGCCACTGGAGGAGCAATATCAACATGGTTTACAATGAAACCACTGTATTGTAATCCTGTGAGGGAGACAGCAAGGGTCAGAAGACCAACGGCTATGTAAGGATGTCTGCAGTCCATATAACCAAGACCAATCAAGAGAACAGCTGGAATCACTTTACCTGTGACAAGAGAAATTTTAACATTATAAAATAAATTTGAAGGAATTAATAACATTTTTCTAAAACCTGGTTTTCTGTTTTGGATATGCAATAAAAAGTGCAAATATTTCCACTGAATTTATAGTTGTCTGCTAGATTATAGAAAAAAAATTAATGAATCCGAACTTAGAAAGTATTTTTGCTTAGATTGATAAGTTGCACAGCCTAACCACATGACCATATTAAAAGTTCATTCATTGTAATATTAGTTTTCTCTTACTGCTGAAAAAGAACAAAAAATTGCCAATGAAGAATCATACTAAATACATTATCATATGCAAAGAAACATTTCCTTCTTTTCCAGGGTGTTCTATCAAAGAACAGAGGAAATTTTGTTTGAGTACCTAATAGTTTTTTTAATTCTATTTAATAATATATAAACATTTTTGAGCTGTTGAAAACTAGAAAAACAGGAGTAAGAGAGGGATTTGTTAATCCATCACTAGTATTCTCAAGAGTCAAAATGGTATCTTAATCTTTAACCAGGTAATTTTTCTCCATCAAGCATTTCATTTTGTAGCATATTCTTTTGATTTATAAACTGAATATGTAATAAAAGAATCATGAAAATATGTTTTCATTTTACAGAATATTTTTCTATAAACATTCAAACAAATACAGCTTCGAAAAAATAGCTAAAATAGTAACCCTGGTTGTTGCCACCAATCTCACAAAAATGGTGCTGCTGGGTGTAAAATGATCAGGATAGACTTGTTCTGATTATAAAATGTAACAGGATGCTCAAATATTTTTGGCTTAATCCCAAATCAAAAGTCTTTAACTGGTGATAACCTATTAGGGCAAGGGTTCTCAAACTTTTTCTTCCAGAATACCCGTTCATTCTGTCTGGCAGTTGGTGAACCCTTTGTAAAGAATGTAAAATACAATGTATGGATACCATAAAGAGGCAATAGACATGTAGCATTTGCTAGTAATCTAATCTAATTCAATGATACATCATTAATGAGATGGATGAGCTCTGTTCTTCCCAGTATGTTGCTCAATTCTAGGCATGCAAGGAAGGTGAACAAATATGGATATACTTGCGAACAAGAGATGTTTGGTTTTACAGAATGATCTTTTTAATTTGTAGTGTTGCCAACTGTGTGTAAGATTTACAAAACACAAGTTGCATTCAGTTGGTTGTAATTACTTCGAAATCACAGTGTTTTTACAAATCTCATGTAATTCCTCTTGCATAAACTTAGGGATACATGTACCCCTGTTTGAGAAAATTAGCATTACGGGCATTAAGATATAAACAACATTTAAACTTTTTTCATCCTTTCAAAGAATAAGCAAGCCTGTCAGAGACAAACTTCGTCACCAAATATGTCGGATTCTTGCTGTGTAACTAAACTTTCTGACCATCAAATTCTCATTCCTTCTTCGATTTGCTGGCCATTTGCCACTTACAAAATGGCTCATAATGATAGTTGCAGTCTTTACATATAAAAAATGATTGTCACTCTCATTTCATACCTGATGCATCAAATATCCTCCGTGTCCATGTGGTACTCAAGATACCCTTTTCTCTCACCAGATCAGCCAAATAGGCAAACACATTGATTAATACCCAGAGACCAACATAAGGTAATGCTGATGCCAGACCATTCTGAAAAAATAGACAGAATACATACTTTTTAGTTGAACATGCACAAAGATTTGCTTCCAAAAGTTTTTATGAATTTGAACAGTGAAAAAACAGAATAAAGTATGCACTTTTGCACTAGCCTTTATGAGATACATAACTTTTTTCATGGCCAAATTCCTTAAACTTTAAGGTTTTACCTCATATATATATATATATATATATATGCAGTTATCCCTTTCCGTTCACAGTCTTGAATAATTTGATTTGAAACGAATCATAGAAAATACGCTGTATAGTTTGAACAAAATGTGGAAAGTCTAGGAAATCATAAATGCATCATAATAATATTTGTGCTAATAAAGAAGGTAGATTGTTGAAAATTGTCAAGTAAAAATTATTAATGTAGACAATATAAACGTGGTTGAAAACTTGACTTATTTACACTAGTGAACTGGTTAGATGAATGGTATTTTAGACTATCATTATAGATTATTGACATTTTTTCCCCTTTTTTATGCCACTATTTACCTTCATCCTAATATTTTTTATTGCTTTTTATTGCAACTTTTCTAAGACCCAATAAATTTTTAAAAAAGCAACAAAAATGTGAAGATGAAAGTAAATAGAATAGAAAAGAAAAAAAAAATGTTCATAATCACTGCCCTATAGTTTTATGAAATTTATGGTTTCTGTTAATTGACCGTATATTTTTTTACTATCATCTGCCACGCACTTTTTTAATGCTCTTTTAAATTGCAATAATCAAATATTGTCTTTGAAAGTTCAATTTTGGTTATAACTGCAAGTTAATAGTAAAAAGGATAACAAAAAATAATACTTTTGTGTATTTAGAGGATTTCTGAGCAGATTAAACCTGTGTTTACCTTTTTGATAAAAAAAGGAAATCTTCCACAATTAACAGATCAATCACCAGAAAATTTGAATTTTAAAAATTAAAATTTTTTTCTGTATACTTTACTTTATTCATTTATTAGTACATTCAAAATTTGTGATTGGTAAAGTGATTGTTTATCAAAAGATTATTTATGGGTTTTGTGGACTGAAAATGAGGGGGCGGTGGAGTTTGTCAGCAAAAACTATTTGCAGATTTAATGCATTTGCAGCCTCCTGGTACACCGAACCATTCAGAGTAGCAAGAGATAACTATATATATATGTATGTATGTATATATATATATATATATATATATACATATCATAAGTAAGTGAATATACAATCCGGCAAATATGCAAATTAGATAACAATTGGAAAAATATTTTAATTAATATTTTGATAATCTATTCTGACTAGTTTTGACATGGGTTTTTGTCACAGATTAAAACTTAAATTGAAACACTCTCCTGACATTTTTTGTAATTTCTCCTGTGGTAAAGCTGAAATTTTTCCCTTGGTTGCGGTTTGGTTCCTTGGTAATTATGTTCAGATAGAGTTTTGTCTTTATAAAAATTGATTTCGAACAGTCATGGCATGGATGGATCAGCATTATAGCTTAATTTTCAATAAAAGCCCAACCACAACCCAAACATAAATTTCAAGAGTGACATTTCCAAGGGTAACAGAGATTTGATTGAAAGCAGCCAGAAATTAATCAGGAGAAATTCATCAATACATTCTTTGGTCTTCATTGTAGAAACAAATTTTAACCTAAGATAACAAGAGAAGAAAAAAAGCTGAAGGAAAATACTAGTAAAAAGAATGAATTATAATGTTTGTTAATATTTCATATCCAAAAAATAAATAATGAAATAGTCATCCCTCAAAATTTGTGAGGGGTATACCTGTATATGTACTCATAAGAATGTTTATTGTAAATAGAATTACATATAAATTGAAGGTAATATAAATTAGAAATATACTATGCACATAAGGCCCAAAGGATTACTGAACTTAAGTTTGTTTTTAGAAGTCCATGGTTTTTCACCCCCCAAATCAAAAAAAAAAAAAAAATCCCAATAATGACCTGATCTAATCGGCTTGTAAGTTTGCAAAAGAGAAAGGAAGGGGTTATAGCTGACCATGGCTTCTGTTGTTAAGTTTGAACAACGTAAAGGAATGTATATAATTTGATTATGACTGTATTACTATTACTCAACACTGTTGAAAATTTACATCCTTTTATTGTTAGAAGTAATACAGGACAGTTGCAGAGGATATTGTTTTTATACCTGTGGTGACCCTTATAAGTTAGTCAGGAATTTCATACAAAACCTTTCTTTTAGCTATATACCAAAAATGTCACTACCTTCGACGACCCCATATAAAAGCCTTGAATGCACACAGTCAATTGCCTTTTCACCCCAGCTTTCAAGCCGGTTATCTTATCTCCCTTTACCTTTCCCTTGCTTATTGGCCCCGTCACTTCAAGCTAGTTAGGGCTTATTTGGCCCCAGAATCTCAAACCAGTTATCTTCCTTTACCTCTCGATAAACTAGTGGTCGGTGTACTTCCTTCTTTGATCATGACGATATATATTGTCTTGTCACTTATCTTCCTTGATGTGAGTATACGCAAGAACTTTATAGCTATTGAATTCAAATACTGCAACTACTATTTTTGGTGACCATGCAAACGCTACACTCATTATTTTGCCAATTTTAGCTCTTTCTTTCACCTATCCTGACTAACTGCCTTTTTATAATCTAGCTTGGTTAATTATACCACTCATTATAACAGGCACGACTCATCAAGCTCCATTCGATAGATAGACAAAACGTTACATTAGATCCTTTACGCAACGTGTCCCTTGAATTCTTATTCTACCCTATATTTCATTTTTGTGCATAGTAACAGCTGAGACCTCAGAGGTCTTTTCTCTATTCTCCTTTTCTTTACATGATTGAGGGTACTAATGTTTCCATTCCATGTATTTCATTTACATGCTTAATTTGTGCATTAGATTTATCTCTCATTTTTCATGTCTAAATACTTTTTTACTCCATTTGATATCTGTGTTCACATTTGTACTTGGTGTGCATGTTCTCTATACATTTCTTTTCCTTCTTCAACTTTTCTACTGATCTTCATGCGGGCCTACTTATACAGTGGACACCCGTTCTTCGACGAGAACTACTAGAACTATCCAGGACCATAATTTCTTCAAAGCGTTTACCTCCAAACTAGATATTTCTTACACTTCCTTTAGATACTTGGGATCGCTGAAGATGACTTTTGCCGTATGGAAAAAACAATGAACTAACTTTTTTGGGAAAAAAAAAAAAAAAAAAATAAGAATGGTTTAAATTGAAATACAACCCCATGAGTGTTAGTTTTTTTGAAACACGCAAATACTATAACCATCCTCCAAAAAACAAACCCTTTCCTTACTTATAGATTGTATATCTGAGGAATACTTTTGAAATTTGTATAGTGGATATTCCTTATTGCTTATGAATTCTATATATATTTCTTTATCTGGTGTTGTGAAGTTTAAAAGCTTAGCAGATTACATTTTATTTCTATAAAAATGGTATTGAGTAAAAACCTTATTGTGTTGGATTTCTCCATTTTACAGTGACAAGATCTAAGGGAGACAACCTTACTTGAATTCTAGATCAGTGGTTCCCAGTCATTAGCCTATGGACTGGTGCCAGACTGCAAAGCATATGTTTGGAGGCTATGGGGAAATGATATGACTTGGCAATAATTCCTAATGAATAAAAAAAGATTCATTTTCCTTGGATTCTACTATCAGATTCATTGGATAAAACTTTTTAGAAATGAAATCAAGTGTTTTAGCCACTTATAAGTGACTTATCACCTAAATTCTGGTTGTGATAAACATCAGATTTTACGAATGCAAGACTGACTATAAGAAGGATTGTTTTAGTGTTGGAATTTTTTTTCGAAAGTTTTGTTTTTTCAGTTAAGTTATTACCCTTGCAAACATCTGATGATGATTCGAACAAACATTGAAATATCAAAATCATCTACTGCTCTTGCTTATTCATTGAATCTTGATAACCTATGATCATATTTTGCAGATTAGCCATCATCTTTCATATACATATATATGAATGGCTTGGCTTTCCAAATGAAATTTTTTGGGATGTGTTCCACAACTATGGGACTTTAAACAGCAGAGCCTGTATGCAGAATATCCCTCCAAACTACAATTGAGATTTTAGGTGAAGTGTTATGTGCTCATGACTGATCCTCATATATGAAATTCAATTTTAAAAATAATAAATTCAAAAGTTAAAAGCAATACAAAGTAAAAATGTTCATAAGAAATAGATTCAATGGTTATTTAAGGCTGAAAAATTCTGAAATTTCTTAAAAAATGATTAAAAATTTATTGGGCACTTGAGATAGATGAATAGTGCTACTCTAAAATATAAGTAAAACATGGTTAAAATGTAGAAAAATTAAATTCCTGTAAATAAAAATCAGTAAAACAATTCAAAACCTAAAAGTTTAAGAATGTTTAAATCAGCTTCAAAATATCAATAAGAAACCATTGTAAAATTGATTAATGATTTTTAAAACTAAATAAACCTTACCATTTAAAAAAAATATCTGTTAGTTGGTTCACCTAAACCAAGCTGGGTTACTTGACTTTCAAAGACAAATTATTTTGCTGATAGAAGCCCTTTAAGAAAATTTAGAAATTCTGTATAAAATTTTTTTATAAAACTTACCGATGCTATGTCAAACTTAAGGACCTCTTTCATGTAGGTTGGTATTCCAGTCAGCAAAGTGTAAACACCCCAATCTGCAGTAATGTTACTCACAATAATAGCATGCACTGGCAATGAAGTCATCATTTTCACCCAGGGAATCTTCACTTTCTGAGAATATAAATTATTTGAATTGGAAGATCAGAGAGAAGAAATTAAAGAGCTTCAGTTTTATTTTTTCAAGCTGTAAAAATTTGAAAATTCAATCAAAAGAATTTATTATTTGAAAAAAAAAAAAAATGAAAGGAAAAAGAAGCATAATATATGTAGGTACATCAATACGTTCGTAGCCTAAATATGAACAAAAAGATTTATTTAAAGAAATAGATATTTTTTTCCAACATAATCTCCTTCCTTGACAATGCACTTAATCCAGTGATTCTCCATAATTCACATAGATTGATATGCACCCAGCTATGAACTTATTGATCCACATCCATGAATATATATATATATATATATATATATTATATATATATATATATATATATATATATATATATATATATATATATATATATAAAGAGGTAACTCTAGCTCAACATTATTCAGGTTTAGTATAGGTTGGCTATATCCAAATTTCCTTCAAGTGGACAACATTTGTAATAGTTTGTGCGTTTTTTGTTACGGCTTATTTGTTCCATAAGGCTGAATTGTTTAAGGTTGAGAATGGGTTATTGAATTTTGTTCATATAGTATTATGACCAGCAGCTTTATTTAAGTCAGGAGTTAAAGTTCTGAAATTGAAACAAAGCAACATTTCTTGAAAAATAATGAATCAAAACCATTCCTTTTTCCTAATAGTTGGAGAGGAGATTTGTCAGCCTGGGTCAAGTTATTGGAATGAACAAAAGCTTTGGGAATAGTCAACATTTTTTTGACTCACTTTTTGGTCTGAACAAGTATTACGAATCAAGTTGGAAGAATGAATGAACTGTTCTGAGACATTTTCACCGCTTCGAAATAGATTGACACTCTTGTCTCAATACTTGAGCTGAGCTTAGCTAGCTTAAGTACTGAAGTTGCCATATATATATATATATATATATATATATATATATATATATATATATATATATACACACACTCACACTCACAGACACACATGCATATAACCAAAATGAGTCAATTTTTTCAAAATCAAATTTTTTACAATTACTCTTTTATACAGGTGAATATTCAATAATATTATAGAACGAAGCACACAGCGTTTGTGTGCGGAGTATGTTTCAGTATGGGACAGCTTTTCTTTTGTTTTGACATTGTTTTTCTTGAAATAAGAGGATTTTTTGAATTTCTTAATTGTTTTGCCAATTCTGTCACTGTTTCACCATGCTTCAGAACAGTCATTTTCAGCCTTCTTCCATCTTGGCTTGTTGTCACTTTAGGTCTTCCAGAACCTGCTTTTCAAGCCACACAACCTGTCACTTGAAATTATTTCAAGTATGGCCAATTTTCTGAATTTTTGGCAATAGAATCTGGTTATTCAGAGACTTTGAATGTTTCTAAATATTCAGATGAAACTTTTCCATTTGATGAAGATCAGTTATGTGTTTTTTGACTTTGAGAGTTACATGAAATTTAGACTTTTCTGAAGACATAAAACAAAAATGCTGGTGTAACTCAAGGAATATATACATGAAAACCCCTGGTGAACTATGAAACAACACCCACTCAATTTTAAGTAGGTTTAGAATAATAATATTACTACGATAACAATGAACAGAGATGATGGATGGTTAATTTTTTGTTACCTATGTCAGGATTTAGGCCAAAAAAGACTATCAATAATTTCAAATATGTTTACAGATTCAGCACATTTGTTAAATACTATTGTCACATATTTTGACCCTATTCAATAAAACAAAAGAGTAATTGCACACAATGTCAATCTAACAAACTGCACAGAATGCAAAAAATTTCCAGTGAAATTTTCAGGCCAAATTGAGAGGCTATTTTGAGAAGGTCATATTTTTAATAGTCAAGAGTGAATTTTTATTTGTATGATATGACTATTTATTTACTCAGAGGAAAATTGATTTTCTTTGATTAAATAGAGACATTACTTTAACTTATCTATTCAAGAACATTCTTTAATATTTTTTCCTGATAGTTACAACTGATAATCAAACTTACATTTTTTTTCAAAGAGGATATTCACTGTAAATGTTTCTTTAAGATCTGAAATTAAATATTTCCATTACTCCATATATTTTTGGACTATTGTCTTCATTTTTGATGTTTTGAACATCTTTGATTGGTAGGAGATGCCAGGTTGCTGAGTAGATAACGGCTCGGTGAATGGACTCGGTGAGCTGTGTTCAAACTCCAGCTTAGACAGTTTGTGTTCCTTTCAGAGTTCCATTTTAGCAAGCCAGATAAAAATCAAGAATTTGATACATGAAAGGTGATTCATTTTACACTTTCTTTTGTCTCTGTATTATGACAAATGAGACTTATTCTGCATAGGATGAGAGTAACTCTGAAAAACATGTTTGTAGGCTATTGATTAACAAACAAGTAGTATGGCTTATATTATTATCATTTTGATGTATACTCCTATCAACTCTAATTCTTTGAGATTGATGTGAGTAAAAATCAAAATATTAACAGAATCAATAACACTACTTGTCAAATGAAGATTGCCTACACATGTATTTTTTTGAGCTATATAATATTCTAAAACCAGTTTACCCATGCTGTCAAAATCTGACAGCAGTATTCAAATATTTTTTTTGATTGCATTGCACTTGAAAAATATCAAAAAAATTATTTTGCTCTGCATAAACCTGGATTTTTTATGCATTTGAAAGGAGAGGGGGAAAATTTTTCAAGGGAGACTACTCTATGAATAGCATTTAGTAGTTGTCTTCCTTGATGAACGTTACAGACAGACAATATAGACATTCACATGACGTATTAATCAGGTAGACTGCCCTGCTCCACAGACAAGTTTTTTTAAAGACTGTTATAGTCAACTTTCTCAACTTCATCAATTCAGATTTCACCACAAATTATTAGGGTCCCTCAAAAACTATTTTTATCTCATTTTACCGGGTGTCAGACTGAGGCACGTGCAAGTCCGTGACCACTGAACACGTTTTTTTTTCTAGAATTCAGTAACTTGGAAAGTTGATCTAATTAATACAAGTTCAGGTGAATGTGAGTAAAAATTGGTGTGCCAGCCAACCTCTCTCACGCTGCCTGAGGGCAGACGAAGCAAAGTGAAAGAAAAAAAAAATTGAAGGGAAGAGGAAATGGAGAGATTGTAGAAGTCAAAAAAAGGAAGGCCAGATACTAGATCACTATGAGAGATGTATCGATTAACCTTTCAGCTTAACACTTTTTATTCATAAAGGGTATCAAGTGTACCTGATGGCATGATCAGAAATACAAATAGTCTCAGATTGAATTGATTTTACCAGTAGGACCTCAGAGAATTCCATGGTTTATCTTTCAAATTTAGGAATTGAATGCAAAATAATCTATACAAATTGATAATACAGAAAAATACTTACTCTTTCAAACGGTAGCTTACAAATTTATTATCCTGATAAAAAAATCCCTATTTTTTTTGTAGGTACATCAATAAGTTCGTGGCCTAATGATGAAAAGAATCATTTATTATAAACAACAAAAATTTATTTTTAAACATAATTTCCCTCCAGATGAATATAATAATTAATAATAATTATGTGTAAGGCTATAAATTTATTGATCAACTGTCATATTTTCAATCACCTCACTTGACAATGCTCCGTGTAAGAAATCGATATACTTTTACTTTGAAAGAAACACTAATCAAAAGTTGTTAATAATAGGTACTATATAAAGAGCGAGTATACTGAATTTTTAATAACAAATGTGAGTCACGTTTGGGCTAGTTGGTGTTGGTTCTCTTAGGCATTCGCTGAATTGCCATTTAATAAGGGAGAGAATTCATCTGTTAATAATTGGTGTTGTATCCTTGTTACCAGATGTGTTCAGTTCTGTTGGGGTTAGTTAGATGCTGGCAAATTGCAAATGGCTGTCATAGAAGAAAGTGGCTTCCAAAAGAGTGGTTGCTTCTGCATCTCTTTCTCAGAGATGAAGAACCTCTTGCTTTATACAGGCTGTACGTGTCATTTCTATTTGAGGAATGTTCAGTGTGTTCAAGATTTGCCAGATGATATTTTTGCATTGTATAAAAATCACAGGATTATTCATGCATGGATAAACTACACAAATATATATTTTAGTATAAATGTATTATTGTAAAAACCAAGTTGAATGTTTTTTTTAAAAATGCTCGTAATTATTTGAATTATTCACTTACATATGTATTTTTAGATAGTATTGATGCATTAAACTCATTTAAAACAAATAAATTCATATTTTCTTTTAATTCTTATTACATTTTAACAATACAGCAATTGCTTTGAATGTTTAAATCCATCACCACTTTTTGATTTTTTTCAACTATTAGTGAATTTCATTATTATTGGGATATTAAATTCACAGAAGATAGAAAAAAAAAAAAATGTTACAACTATATGCCATACAATATCAAGTTGGCAGATAGAAAGTACGACCTAGTAGTGTAAAAACTATTTTCTTGACTCTTCCCATTCACTGTATGTAAAAAACAATGTTATTGCATTTTATTTATGTTAAATTTTGTTTTTGTTGATTTAGTGGAGTCTAATGTATCAGTATTATTGGAAAAAAAGAAGAAAAATAAATGACTAATTCAAGTAATTAAAAACATCGAAAAAATGAATTGTTAAAATAGAATGAAATTAACTTATAAATACTCTGTCCTGGCAGCAGCATTATGGCCTAAGAGATATGTCATTAGTTGCTTATCTTCAGGTTGGACTTTCCAACCATGGCAGGATCTAGTATTGTATCTAGCTAGGGTTCTGTTGGAAAGTTTGAGAATGGAAAACCTTTTTTAGAAATGCATAATATGTGTCTTGGTAAGTATTTTTGATTTTGGTTGTTATCTCTCATCCAATGCATTTTCCAGATATGTCATCAAATATGGCAGCCGCTTGATTATGAAACTTTGTGGAAGCAGGGTGTCAAATGTTCAAATGTATTTATTGCATGTTCAGTATTTGGAGTAAAAGTGTGCGTGTGTGTGTGGGTCTGTTTTACAAGAGAAGAACTATGCGAGAGAAATAAAGGCATGCTTGGGAGAAGAAAGGCAAACATCGGAATAATTTTTTTACGGTAATAATTCTTTAAGACTGTTCCATCCAGCTTCTGAGAAATTTGACCTGCTCTGACAATCAAGGTCTCTGGCATCTATATCTGGATATGGTATGAAAACTTTGATTGATATTTGCAGTATAAACTACCAGCAATGGTCTTCTTCATATCTAGAAGACATGAGGAGACTGCCCGAGATAGCCCAAGAGGTACATGAAATGTTTATGAAGAGGAAGCATGCTGTGTAACAGTCTTATGAATGTACACCTGTTATTGCAGAAATGGCATTAGAACAAACTATTGATAGATCTCAAAAAAGATCTCAGCAAGCATCAAAGGGTGTCCCAAACAGAAACAGATTGTAGTTAAATGGGAGGTTACACATCATGAGTGTTTAATGATATCGTATATATTTTGACAAGTTATGGACTTTCACAAGACACAAAGCAAGAGATTTTGAATGTATTTCAAACTGGTGATTATTTATATTCTACACTGCCCAATACAAGGTATGAAAACAACACAACAAAGATATCAATTACAATCTATGCTATCAGCATTTGACAGCCATAAAACACCAATGAAAAGAAAATTAATCAAAAAGAAGTCAAGCAGTTTAGGACATTGTATGAAATTATAAGGATGAGGGTGTTTTAGAATTTTCCTCTGAGGATAACCCTGTAAAAACTGACGGGCATCTTATATGTCAGGGAATACCATAACTACAACATACTGACTTAATTTTCATGCAAATCGGAACACTTTTAACTGAGACAAGACAAGTTTTGTAATTGAGCAGCTGTCATATAAGCATTGATTATGAATACCTGAAAATTAGTGATCTTTCACTTTTACTACACCTATTACCTCCATGAGGGTCCAATCAGTAGAAACAGTGTAAGTTTCATGTGAATTGGGCCAATATTAACAGAAATATCACAAGTTTTGATTGGCCACCATATTTGATGATGTCATAGCTGGAGAATGTATCAGATGACAGATGTCTATCCAAATCAAAATACTTACAAAGATACTTACTATTCTGTGTACTACTTTCTGAAAAGAATTCTCCATACTTGAACTTTCCTACAGAGCCCTAGCTAGGTACAGGACTAATCTAGTTAATTTTATATATCCCTTTGTTTTAATATGACCAAAGATTAACTAACAAACAAATGAATAAAAAAAGTGTCATGGGCTTTTATATGATAAGTAGAAAGTTGAAAATATTGTTGGTAATAGAACTAATGCAAATAGATGAAAAAAGGCACATGCATAATTTATAATGCTTCTATAAAATGAAAAATCAGTTTGTGAAATTCTGATGTGTCCTTGTTTTACACATTATCTATCTACGAGGACACACAGAGATACACACAAAGAATTTTTACCTGTTTTCCAACATGTCCTTCTCCCTTCAGGCTATTGATAATGTAGTCTTTTTCTACTTTTGTGATCCGTCCATGCTCAGTTGGTGTATCAGTCACAATGAAGAACCAAATAATTGTCCAGACAAAAGCACCAGCACCTAATAACAAAAAGCAAACAAAACAAAGTCCATTAAGAAACATTCAATTTTACTCTCTGCTTGCTCTGGTTATTTTTTCATAGTTGTTGATACTATCCCTGAGCACAATTAGAACAGAGACTAGAAATCAAATTGGTCAAACCAGTGGTTCCTAACATGGTTTCCATGGGACCCCGCCTTCTCCTAGGTGTGTGTGAGTCCACAAAGGTATTATTGGGTTCCATGAGTTTGTTGAATAGGCAGACCTCTCAAAAGCCTGGGATCCATGGGAAAATACATCTAAATAAAGGAAGTCTTTGGCAATGGATGAGTTGGGAACCATTGGGTTGGACTCAGGGTAGAAAACTCCCCAGTGTCATCAAAGATGAACATATTTTGAGCATAGTAACATCCGTGTAAGAAATGCAGTACTAAGAATAATTTCATTGCATTGACTGTACTTTTCTTCTTTTACCACAAAAGCACATAGGATGGACAAACATATTCTCACGGATATAAGATTACAAATAGTATCCAGCCAATCTAATTTTAAAAGCCTGTTATTTGAACGTTTTTCTACACGATCTGCATATAAGACTTCTGACATGCTTTTGTTACCCGGATGTAACAGGTGAAATTAAACATCTTGGGTAGGGCCATTTTGAATGGAAGAAACATTTTTGTGAAAGAATAGAGAATAGTTTTTTTTGCAGTCATTTTGATTATATATATATATATATATATATATATATATATATATATAACACACACAAAAGGTCAAGTCAAAAAGTATTGTTTTTTCTTCCAGCTGCAGACAAGTCATTTCATTAATATACTTGTCTATGTCTTGTTAGGGTGTATTCATAAAAAGAATACTTTTTGTACGATGAAAAAAACCCCAAACAAACTAAAAAAAAAAAACGATTCTGATGTCAGGGCACACATCAAATTTCCAACAAAACTTGAGTAGAAATCTTCCTAAATCATTGAAACTGAAACTTTGCAACAGATTGGTAAAGATGCTGCTCTATATAGAATAGCAGATTTTTGATGGATCAAGCATTTTGAAGGAGGTTGGGAAGACTGCAAAGATGAGCCAAGAGAAGGGGTACTGTCAACCTTGATGGATGAAGAAACCGTGGCTGAAGGCCAGAAACTGGTGGAAGAAAAAAATGTTTAATTATCATTAATATGATCACTACTTGAGTTGAGTAGGAATCTCAGATGGTTTGGCATTTTCAATTTTAAACAAATATCTTGGCCTCAGCAAGCTTTAGGATTAATAGGTGCCAAAATCAGCCAGGATGTGTTTTTGATCTACCAATACAATCCAAAGGGCAAGGTCCAAAGGCCGGTCGAATTCAAAGTAGAGAGGTCAGTTCAAAAGGTGATGGCAACTGTTTTTTTGGATTCCAAAGAGATAAACTTATTATGTAAAAGATTTAAAGAAATTAAAATCTGCAGTGGCAAGAAAATGGCCAGGTAAGTTGCACCAAATCATTTTTTTCATTCGGTACAATGCACTTACTCAATGTTCGAGAGTAGCAAGGGCCATCTGACAAGAACATCATTAGAAACCTTATACAATCTACCTAGTAGGCCTTTTCTTGCTCCTTCAGGCATTTTTTCTTGTTCCCCAGACTCAAAAAACATTCAAAAGGATTATGATTTTTGTTCCTCCATGATGCCAATACTGCTGTTATGGTGTCAATTGGAGAACACAGAATTTTCCAGGGTATGGTTAGATAAATGGGACACACCATCTTCAGAAGCGTTGAGACCTAAATGAGGATATGTTGGAAAAAAACCCCAAAACAATAGCTTCAAATATTGATGTTATTGTTTAATAAAAGTTTCTACGATTTTGTTGCAACTGACTTACCTTAATATATATATATATATATATATATATATAAATATATATATATATATATATATATATATATTTATATATGTGTGTGTGTGTGTGTGTGTGTGTATGTGTGCATGAATACATCTGCAGCCTACTGATGTAAGAAAGCATTTATTTTACACAAAAAATATTCATTTTTCAATGTAAGTGAGAAAATACTGTTTTGCACGTTTGCACTGAGGAATGCCACATTTCTTGGGTGGTCTGATAACAATTGCCCCTTGGAGTGGTTTGACATGTACAATTGGTCCGAAGGTGGCTTAAAGTGGACGAAAGTGGTGGTCAGCTGTTGAATTTATCCCAAATTGAACAAGACATGTTCAAGTTCTCTTTTATTCTTTGCCGAAAAATGCTAAACACCCATCCATTGAGCTGCCAATCACAAATTTTCCTAAACCAATATGGGCATTTAATAGAATGTTGAAAATGTGTAGGTAAACTCTGTCACATATATATATATATATATATATATATATATATATGTGTGTGTGTGTGTGTTTGTATGTATACGTGTGTGTGTGTGTGAATAGATTTTTTATCGGTATAGCTAAATACTTACCAAAGACATAAAACACGGACGACCATCCATCTCCAAAGCCATATTCACAAAGAAGAGCAGATATTGGAAATGTCACAACATTTCCAAGAAAAGTGCCTGTTGAAAAAAAATGCAATGAAGTATTATTACCTGATCAAAATGGTCCTAATAGCCACCTATATCATAGATTTTTCTTTCATTTCAAATGTGAAACAAAAAAAAAAATAAAAAATGATTATAAGTTATAGCAAAACTAGTAAAATGACCATTGCTTTACGTGCAGTACACCTAGGGGTGGAAATCTAAGCACTGTTTGTTGGATGGAAAAAATGCAAAATTGAAAAAAAACGAGTAACAAAAAACACTGGGGGTTTTTGCATTTTTGCATTCTTAGGACTTCTAGTCAACATTTCTGAATGATAACATCAAAAACAGGCTGTGACAATTTTATTAACATTTTTCCAAGATGGCTGCCAATCACAGCCACCAAAATTTTCATCTCTGAATTTTCTAAAACCAATGTGTTCATTTGATAAAAGATTGAAAACTGAGCAGAAAACATGCATGAACCATCTGCCTATCTTCAACCTTTCGAGAGATATGGTACTTTTGAGTTTCAGAAATTTAGGGGGTCAACATTATAGCCTGCTTCTCATACTTTGGTACCTTAAGCAAATGGTGATTTGTCCCCTGTTGTTAGATGACAATACTAATAAGTTGAATAACTGACCTAAACATTTCCTGTATTGGTGCATTTGTGTTAAATGAAACTGCAGTGTTTCTGTGGTTGATAATGCATAGTAAGCTGTGCTCAACAGTATTTGCTGAGCTGATTAACTAGTTTACTCAAATACTAATAATTTTCAGTGAAAAAATACTAAGTTCTGGTCATAAATATGAACTTTTGATAAAAAGTGCAAGTATGATTGTGGCGAATAATAGAGAATTGTGGTGAATCCTGGGGAAGTTAAAAGACTGATGATGATGACGATGATAATGATGACGATGATACATCTATGAATGTGTTTATTATTCATTCTCAGCATCATCTTCTACACCTGGTTGGTTAGTGTATTGAGGCATAGTGGACCAGCTTCACAGGCACAGAAAATTGTACTACTGATGTGGCTACACATTTTGCACCAGTTCAAGAAGATTTCCCACATCCACAGCTTAACATAGAATCTCATCAGGGGCCAGTTTTGTCCCCTGAGTGCGAGGCTTCAGGACAGTCATCTTGCTCCCATCCATAGTCTATTGGATATTGTAGTGATGACATGCTGGACATGGTCGCTGACCAAAATGCAACTCACTGATGAGTGTTTGTATTAAGTTATCTGCCCCTTGACTGAAAGTATTTATAGGAACGTGATAATATGAGATCATGTTAGATCTCAAGTCAATCCAAGATGGTGGATGGCTTAGTCACCGAAAGATAACCCAACTGTGTATTTAACATGGTAGCAGAGTGCAGATACAATCTATGGACCTTTGGCTTATGGTGCCCAGCATACTTCCATTGAGCAACTCTGCTGGTTTTTGGATACAATACAATCCTACTGTCTTGACAGCACTTGAGTCTGATACATCGTATGAATCTATATGAATGCAATACACAGTGCAAGGAGAAAATATATATAAACTGAGTCAGGTGAAAGGTGTTGGAGTACACTGAGATAAAATCAGATCCTACACAGATGTCGTTTCTGTTAATGGGGACAAGGTGTACTATCAGCGCGAGAACATTAAAGGCTGGACGAGACCTGCTGTTGCCCTTGGTCAAGAAGGACAGTTCTTATATGTTATGGTGGTGGATTCCATAGAGTATATCCTTGACATTAAATGAAAGTGAAACTGAATCAAAGTGAAGCAAGTAAGAGTAATGAGAAGGTTTCTACTTCAACTTGAGTGTCTAAAGATAAAAGTTAAAATTACTCTGATGAACAGCAGTTTGTTGATAATGATTTTGAGGAGGTTATGACTAAATTGCTTGAGGGTGAAATAACTGTTGATCTTGATAATGATGGAGAGATTGTTGTAATGTTTAGAATAATACGGAGAAACCTGGTAGAAATACTCATGTCAGGCAGAAGTTAAATGATAATGACACTTGGAATCAAGCTGAAGGTCTGAGCAAACAAACAGGTTGATATCGAGATTGGTTAAATTTCTGTGTATGGTCAGAACAAACATATTTGAGTTCATTGGGAATATTTAGATAATTAGTGTGTCAGGAGCAGGCCCTCACTCTGACCAAGGATCAAGACCTGAACCTTCTCTCCCTGTTTACATCGTTATATGGCATGTTGTACCAGGATAACATCAGCTTTGTCATGGTTTGATGAAAGATCTGTATGCTTGGAATGTGCCCCCATTGTAATTTCTATAGGTGTTATCCACACGAGTCAAGCTGTGTCCCTTCAATGTAGCAGGAATGTAGGGATTGGGATCAAGTAGGACATCAGGAATCTATTCCGCTATATCTTTTTTTTCCAAACCCCAAGGATATCATTCTCAGGTGGTGAGGGAATATCTGGTTTTAGCATGTGTGCTCAACTGGTTTCTTTCCCTTCCAGTCAGATGACAGTAGGTCTTTGTGCCGTCTTTAAAATATCTGTCAAACACAAACATGACACAGCTAGCAATCAATGTCTGTGTCCTGAATTGCATCGGTGATCTGTAGAAGTATTGACACATCATACACAGAAATGTCAACAGCAGAAAATGATTGCTCTGATTCAAGGATTTGGTGAGTGGATTTGAGGTCCGACTTTTTTGACATGTGCATCATCCTATCCAAAAATGCTGGTGGGTAGGCAGCAAACCAAGTGCTCAAGCAGGATTCTACGAGTACTGATAGGTTATTTGATATCAGACCTATGATCCTTGCGTACATCGTTACCTTACCGCCAATCATAACATGCTTTCTTTTGTCAATCATAATGGACTTTGATGAATAATCATAGAAGCCTGTAAGCCAGCTATTCTAAAATCCTTTTGCCTAATATCCAGAGCATTGTGTGTATTTACATCGTCATTTTGTGCATCACCTGTGACAATATTCACTAGTTTGTTGTGTGGATGTTGTTTGGGATCCAGAGGAACAAAGGCTTATGATAGAACTCTCTGTATGCTATCTATATCTTTCTGTTGGCAGCAATTCTCTTTGTTGCCTCCTCCTTGTGAACTGTAGCTGATTGAGAGTATTATCTGTCTTTCTACCTAGACTAGTACAGACCTCTCTGCAAGAAGCAAAGCCGAGTCACTACTTTGTCATCTGTTCATCATTGACAGTATGGCCTATAGTTCCTCCTGGTCCATAACCAAAGCACATGTATGTTGATTTGAACTGGTCTATAAAAATGGAGGTGCTGATCCCTGGGAGAAGGCAAAGACAACAGTCATTCTAAAATTCTTCAAGTTGCTTCGCAGAGAGTGACTCCATGTGGTGAATATAGAATATGGATTACTCACTGTGGAATTACTTATATATATATGTATATCAATTCAAATACTCTATTTGAAAGAGCTTGAGAATAAATTTTGTAAACAATAGGAGGTAAGAGTATAAGAAGCTGGCTATAATGCTGACCCCCGGTTCTCTGAAACTTCAAAGTATCATATTTCTCGACTGGTTGAAGATAGTTAATGCATGTTTTCTGCTCAGTTTTCAATACTCTACCAAATGAACACATTGGTTTTAGAAAATTCAGAGGTGAAAACTTTGGTGGCTGTGATTGGCAGCCATCTTGGAAAAACATAAATAAAATTGTCACCACCTATTTTTGATGATATCA